>PVIJ01002702.1:0-152967 GCA_004024925.1 Scalopus aquaticus | reverse complement strand
TGTAAAAGACATAAATAACAATAAAAATATATATTAAAAAAAAAAAAAGAATAAGACTTCGGTTATACCAAAAAAAAAAAAAAAGATTTATTTATTTATGCATACAAGCTGGGGTACAGACCAGAGGCATGGAGTGGTGAGAGGGTTCACCGGAGACAGAGTGGGGATCAGAAGAGGCAGATCAACGGGAATCCACTGCTGAGGGGAGCAGCGGGAGAGGCAGAAGAGGTCTGCTGCACCATGTGGGAATCTCCTCAGCTGGTTGTCTAACTCATGTCGCTGCTGTGGACAGCTCCACAGCACAGTGCCTAACCACTGCACCACCGGGGAGTCCCCTATTCAACAATTCTTACGCTCTTAATTACTTCTCCTTTTTATATCTGGCATTTTTTTTTTATGTTCTGTTGAGCTCTGGTATTAGTACATATAACTTTAATATTTTTAGATCCTCTCGTTTAAAACTGATTTTACATCACCATGAATATTCCTCATACCTCATAATTCTCTATTTCCTCGAGTCTGTCTACTATTGATTTAGTCAGATAAGCTTTATTATATACTAAGTTAACATAGTTACACATTTCCTGACATTTTTATGTTCAAATTTTTGTGTTTAAATTCCACCTATTGCAAACTTCATATAGATGTATCTTGCTTATTTATCAATCTCAGAATATTTGACTCTTGGTCCATTAAGTAGGCCCCCTTAGACTTAACAAATTTATTGATGTGTTTAAGTTTAATTGTACTTCTTGTTGTTTTTCTGATATTATTCTTGTCTTCTTTGTCCCAGTATTCTTCTTCCACTGCCTTCTCTTATTTAGTTTAAGATAAAGAAAATCACATTAATTTGTAACTTTTAATTTTTGTAAAATTATATTATTTGCAAAATTCAAAATGAAAGATGTCATTGGATTGCTACTTTCTGGGAATCACTGAAAAGTGTCAATTAAGTTTGTGGTAAAGGGAATTTTTGAGGTGGTGGACTTCATGGGACAATGTTTCTTCTGCTTTCACCCAGCCCAATCCCAAGCTAAGGCAAGCCAAGTGGCCAGACTATTTGGAGGGTACCTAGCTTTCCCATCATAAAAAACATCTGGTTGATGGTCAGAGTGCAAAGTACACTGGCTAACTCTAACCTGGGGTTTAGTTTGGTGAGTCTCCTGTGCAGACCGATCTGTGATAGTTGTTGGGTCCCAGTGCTTTCAAAGATTGAAAGATTATGTGGGAACCATTTCACTGGACTATTCTTTACACCTCTGGACAAAGGTCTTGAGTTCCTTCAGTTTCTGAAAGAACTTGTAGAGTGTGGAAGGGGTGAATGAGGGGTGTCATATAACCACAGTCATTCCTTTATAAAAAGAACAACTATTGCTCCAATAAAATGTGGGCAGACGCATTTTATTGAAAGATTTGCAAAGAAGGTACAGCTCTGATTCCTAGTAAGTATCGATACTCTTAACTGATTCTTAATAAACTGGAAGTGAATAATGCCAGGTCAAATAAAAAACTGTTCTTTTAGTGAAATTCAACATCCTAATTTAGTTTTTTTAAACCTGAGTCTAAAACTGCATTTCGTATACTAATTCTAGATGAGGGTTAGTTGGCTACTATTTTCTCCCATCTCTCAATGGACACAGAGAAACAACCAACCTATTCAAAGTATAGTGTATACAGCACTAACCTACATTCTAGGGTAGCAGAGGTGTTTTACTTGGGGTGAGCTGTCAGTTGGACGGTCTTCTGTTTATGGGCAATACTGAAGTCTGCCTTCCAACAGAGATCAGAAAACAGAGAAAGCAGCCAATCACTTAGCTTAATACAGTCCATGTGATCACAGCGGCCTGTGTTTCAAAGCTCCTACCAAGCTGACAATTAGGAGGAAGCTTCATTTTTTTTAAAGATTTATTTATTTATACATACAAGCTGGGGTACAGTCCCCCAGAGACATGGGGCGGTAAGAGGGTTCACCAGAAACAGAGTGGGGAGAAGAACAGGCAGATCAGAAATATACTGCTGAGGGGAAAGCGGGCAAGGCAGGAGGGGTCTGCCGTACCATGTGGAATTCTCCCCGGCTGGGTATCGAACTCGTTGCCCACAGCTCCACAGCTCCACAGCGCAGCGCTCAACCGCTGCGCCACCAGGGAGGCCCGGGATTCTTCGGACCCCTGCTGATTTTCTCTCTCCTATTTTATTTCCTTATAGGCCTGTTATAAGTGAAACCATTCGATATTTTTCTCATTCTTTCTGTCTTATTTCACTGAGTATGATCCCCTCTAATTCCATCCATGTCTCTGCAAATTGCATGTGTTTATTTTCTTTGAATTCTCAATAGTAAACCATTGCGTATATGTACCACATCCTCTCGAGCCAATCATCTATTTTTGGATATCTGGGTTGCTTCCATACCTTTGTTGTTGTGAACAGTGCCGCAATGAACATACGGGTGCATGTATCCTTTCAGATTAGTGTTTTTGTATCCTTTGGGTAAATTCTCAAAAGTGGGATTGCTGGGTCATATGGAAGCTCCATGTTGAGCAGTTTGAGGAATCGCCATACAGCTTTCCATAGTGGTTGGACCAGTTCATATTCCCACCAGCAGTGTAGAAGAGTTCCTTTTTCTCCACATCCTTTCCAGCATTTGTTGTTGCCTGTATTTTTAATGTGTGCCATCCTCACAGGTGTGAGGTGGTATCTCATAGTGGTTTTGATCTGCATTTCCTTGACTACAAGTGATGTTGATCATTTTTTTCATGTATCTGTTGGCCATTTGCTATTCTTCTTTGGAGAAGTGCCTTTTGAGCTCTTCTGCCCATTTTTTGACTGGCTAATTGGCTTTGTTTTAGTTGAGTTGTGTGAGTTCCTTGTAAATTTTTGTTATCAGTCCTTTATCAGATGTATTGTGTGCAAAGATCTTTTCCCAGTTGGTAGGGTGTCTGTTAGTTTTGGTTAATGCCTATTTTGCTGTACAGAAACTTTTAATTTTGATGTAATCCCATCTGTTTATCTTGTCTTTCACTTCCTTTGCTTTGAGGGATGGGTCTTTCAAGATTTTGCTGAGATGTATGCCATGTAGAATTTTGCCTGTATTTTCTTCTATACATTTTATGGTTTCAGGTCTTACATCCAGGTCTTTTATCCATTTTGAGTTGACTTTTGTGCAGGGTGTGAGGTAGTAGTCTAGCTTCATTTTTTTGCATGTGGCTGTTCAGTTTTCCCAGCACCATTTATTGAATAGACTGTCCTTGTCCCACTGCATTTTCTTTGCTCCTTTGTCAAAGATTAGTTGTTCATAGATATGTGGCTTTAATTCTGGGTATTCTATTCAGTTCCATTGGTCTTTCTGTCTGTTTTTGTTCCAGTACCATGCTGTTTTAATTATTATGGCTTTGTAATATAGCTTGAAATCAGGGAGTGAAATTCCTCCATTTTCTTTCTTTTTAGTTAGGAGGGCTTTAGCTATGCGAGTTATTTTGTGGTTCTTATGAATTTCATCAGTAGTCGATCTATTTATTTGAAGAATGTCATTGAGATTTTTATTGGAATAGCATTGAATCTGTAAATTGCTTTTGGTAGGATTGCCATTTTGATAATGTTAATCCTTCCCATCCATGAGCAGGGGATGTCTTTCCATCTTCCTGTGTCTTCTTCTATTTATTTCAACAAAGTTTTGTAGTTTTCTTTGTATAAGTCCTTTATGTCTTTTGTTAGATTTATTCCCCGATATTTGAATATTTTGGTTTCGATTTTGAAGGGGATGGATTTCTTAATTTCTTCTTCTTCAGATTGGGTGTTTGCATAGAGGAAGGCTACTGATTTCTGTGCATTGATTTTGTATCCTGCTACTGTACTGAACTGGTCTATTATTTTGAGTAGTTTTTCTATGGAGTTTTTTGGGTTTTGTATACATATTATCATATTGTCTGCAAATAGAGACAGTTTAATTTCATCTTTTCCTGTCTGGATCCCTTGAATGTCTTTCTCTTGTCTAATTGCTCTGGCTAGGACTTCCAGTATTATATTGAAAAGTAGTGGTGAGAGTGGACATCCTTGCCTTGTTCCTGATCTTAGGGGAAAGGCCTTCAGCTTCTCACCATTGAGGATAATATTGGCCGTGGGTTTGTCGTATATGGCTTTTATTATGTTGAGGTATGTTCCTTCTATCCCAAGGATTTCAAGGGCTTTTATCATAAATGGGTGTTGCACTTTGTCAAATGCTTTCTCAGTGTCTATTGATATGATCATATGGTCTTTATGTTTCTTTTTGTTGATGTGTTGGATTACATTGATTGATTTTCAGATGTTGAACCATCCTTGTGTCCCTGGAATAAATCCCAATTGGTCGTGATGTATTATCTTATGGATGCATTTTTGGATCCTATTGACCAAGATTTTGTTGAATATTTTTGCATCGGTATTCATTAGGGAGATTGGTCTGTAGTTTTCTTTTTTTGTATTGTCTTTGTCTGGTTTTGGTATTAGAGTAATATTTGCTTCATAGAATGTGTTTGGTAGTACTCCTTCCTTCTCGATTTTTTGAAAGAGTTTGTGTAATATAGAGACAATTTCGTTTTTGAATTTTTGGTAGAATTCATTTGTGAAACCATCTGGTCCTCAGCTTTTGTTTTGGGGGAGGTTTTTAATTACTGTTTCAATGTCACTACTTGTGATTGGTCTGTTTAGGTGTTCTATATCTTCTTTGTCTAGTTTTGGATGCTTGTATAGTTTTAGGAATTTGTCCATATCCTCTAGGTTGTTATACTTGTTTCCGTATAGCTGTTTATAGTAATCTCTGATTTTTTTTTAATTTTTGCTGTGTCCATTGTGATTTCTCCTTTTTCATTTATGATCCTATTTATTTGTGTTTTCTCTCGTTTTTTCTTTGTAAACCTGGCTAGTGGTTTGTCTATTTTGTTTATTTTTTCAAAGAACCAGCTTTTGGTTTTGTTAATCTGGATTTTTTTTTCCATTTCATTTAGTTCTGCTTTGATTTTTATTATTTCCTTTCTTAAACTGTCTTTTGGGGTTTTTTGTTGTTCATTTTCTAGTTCTTTGTGATGTGATATTAAATTGTTTCTTTGGGTTGTTTCTTGTTTCTTGATGTGAGCTTGTAATGCTATATATTTTCCTCTTATTTCTGCTTTTGCTGAGTCCCAGACGTTCTGGAAAGTTATGTCCCATTGTCATTCAGGGTGTGGGAAGATCTTAACAGGCATCCCCATCTAGCATGATTTTATTTACCCAAGCAAATGATCTTATAGTTATCTTTTTTTTTTTCACATGTCCCAGACAATATCTCCTTCAGCTCATCAGGAACTGACTCATTTATGAAAAACAGGAGACCTTTCCGTACAAAATCTTTCCACAGATACGTTACAGATTTTTTTCATATACTTTCATTCATTATTAGTTTTTTTTTTAAGATTTACTTATTTTTGCATACAAGCTGGGGTGCAGGCCAGCAGGACAGGCAGGAGATGTCTGCTGCACCATGTGGGAATCTCCCTGGCCAGGCATCATAGTTGCACCACAGCCACTGACAGCTCCACAGCGCTGTGCTCAACCCTTTGCGCCACCAGGGAGGCCCTCATTATTAAGATATTAAAACTCAATATGTCCTGGATGCTACAACTTTAATAGAGGTTGCATTTAACATTCCATTTGCGTTCATTGAAACTACCATCCTTTTCTTCTGGAGTTTAATTTTACATTATAGCTCAAACAGTCATGATTCAACCTTCAGTAAGGACCTCATCTAGTTGACTTTGAAAAGTTTCCCATCTTTGTATGCCTTGCATGTTATATAATTATATCTTTCAACCATATTATTTTCCAGTTAATTCTGTAATTTCTCAAGGTCTAATCTACCTATCACTTAGATTTTGAGTGTCTGACACAATTTCTGTAGAAAGGCATTTATTCCTTTGATAATTTGTGTTGTTGTCACGGTATTGTCCAGGTCCAAAGAGACAGTGTCATGGGCCTGGTACTGACATGTCCCCATTTTCTGTGCCCTCCATGCCTTTAAAATAATTGACTACTTTTTTAGTATTGTTCTACTAACTCTTTTAATTAGTCTTATAGTAATTATATTAGGTATTTCATCTACTCTGTATTAATAGCATGCCAATTTCCAATACAACAAAACAATTATTTCCAGTCTCATTTTCTTCAGCCTGAGTCATTCCTTGCATTGTCTTTTGCACTACCCATGGTCCATTTAGCCATGGACTAAGTATTATTTATTAGTAAGTGTTCTTATATTTGCCTTCATTTTTGAAAGATATTTTTACTATATATAAAATTTGTGAGTGTGTCTTTTTGAGGGGCTTTTAAAGATAACTTTTCATTGTCTGCTCCCTCTATAACTTCTGTTGAAAAATTAGCTCTCCTATTTATTGTTTCTCCTCTCTATCTAACACACATGCACACACACACACACACAATCACAAACACACACATATCTCTTTAGTTTCCTTTTGTGGTTGCTTTCAAGATGTTCTCTTAATACTATTTTAGTAGTTTGACTCTTTGATGACATTGTGATTTGACATGGCTTTCAATTCATTTATCAACCTTAGGAATTTCTTTCTTCTTGATTGTGTGGGACGAATGATTTTTTTAAAAAAAATCTTCTAATATATTCAAGCAATGCTAATATTTTCCTTTCCCACTTTGTCTCCTTCTGGGACACCAAATATATCTAATTTAGATGTTCTTTATCCCTTAAGCCACTCTCCTCTATTCCTTTTTTTTTCCAAATAATGATTCAATTCCATAGTTTCTATTTATTCATCTTCAAGTACAATGACATTTTTTTCTCTGCAGTAAATTTTTTGTCTGCTATAAATCCCATCAATCATTTTATTTCAAATATTAAATTCTAAAGTTTCTTTTTGCTATGCTTATAACAGATATAATATCTCTCCTGAAATTCCCTATTTACCATTCTACTCATGTTTTGTTATATGTTATTTCACATATTTATAATAATTACTGTCAAGTCATTTTCTGCTAATTCTAACAAATGTGCCATCTGATTATCTTTTTCAATTCTCTTGTTTTCTCCTTTGATTATAAATCACATTTTCCTACTTCCTCACATGCCTACTAAATTCAAATCGTATACTAAGCATGACAGATGATCCAGTATATGGAATCTTGATTCCGTTATCTTCATTGCAAGAGTGTTGAATTTTTATCCTTGGCAGTTAAATGATGGATGGACTGTTTTTATCCTATGAAGGTTTTGTTTTAGGCTTTATTAGGGCAAATCAATAGCATATATTTATAATACATGTATGTGTGTGTGTGTATATATATATATATATATATGTTTATGCATATATATATATATTTCCTATTATTCCTACAATATAGCACTATATTTAATAATTACTCTCACCCTAAAATATTGATTATTCTGTATTTCATTGGAATTCGTGAAATATTGACCAAATGCCCACATGAAAGGTTTAACATAGTTGATATTGGCATATTTTTCATCAAATTTTTATTTATTTATTTTTACCAAGTTAGCCAGTTGAATTTTTATTTCTGTAATCTTTTGTATTTATGTACTTTTTGTGTTACCTTTTATTGAAAAATCACTATTTTGTAACATTATATATGATATAGAGGTATAAATTCACACCTCTTCAGATACATGTTAACAAGCCACACCCACCCATCAAAGTACTTTATTACTGTCTGTTGGGTTCTCTCCTTCCTTTATTCCTCATCTCTCACCTTAACCTCTGGTAGCCTCGATTTCATGCTCATATTCCTAGGGTTTGTTTTGGCTTAGTTTTGTATAGGCCTTGACTTTATTCTTCTCTATTCCACACAAGATTCATACACGGCACAGCAGACCTCTTCTGTCTTGCTGGAATTGTAAAAATTGCTAAATTCAAAAAAAAAAAAAAAAGGAACAAGACATGATGATACAGATGCAAAATAAATAATAGCATGGTAGATATGAATTCAAACGTATCAGTAATTAATTTCAATTAGATTTTCTAGTTACTGCAATTAAAAGTCATATTTTTTTCAAATTGGAAATTAAGTAAAACAAATAAAGACCTATGTATACATTTTCCACACAAACACTCTTTTAATATAAAAACATTAGAGATTTCAAGACTCTTATTTATCAGTACCCCACTCAACAATGATACACATTCTTTTCAGGAACACACCAAATATTTTATAATGTATAAAACAATGTGGTATAATTCTAAAATCAATCAATTTAAAATTTAAAATTATTGAAATAGGCCAAATACAATCTCCAAAAAAATACAAATAAATTATAAATTAAAAAAAATCTGTGAAAAACAAAATCTTTTGAAATTAAACAATACTCTTCTAACATACTTATGAATTAAAGAAAAAATCTCAAGAATATTTTGAATTAATTTTAAATTGAAGAAAAATGAGAGAAAAAACACACAAAAATGTGTAGGATATTTTAATTTTTGAAGAAAGCTTGCAGTATTCTTAGAAAAAATGAAAAATTTAAGATCAATAATCTAAGTTCTTATGAAACAAGGAAAAGTAGTGCAAACTATAATATAAACTTGCAGAAGTAGAGAAAAAGAATAAAAGAGAGATAAAAATAGAAATTGATTAAGTAGAAAAATGGACAATTATAGAGAAAAATCAGTTATTTAAGGCTGGCTATTTGATGTTAATTGTATAATTGATAAACCTCTTACAGAATTTTGCATAAGAGAAAGTGCATGAAAGAAGATATAAATTGGCATTGACAAAGAGGATATTGTTACACATTCCACAGGCATTAAAAAGGTAATAAAGGGGTATTAGAACAACTCTATTAAATTTGCTATAAGGTTGAGTACTTACATAAAATGGAAAATTCTTTTAAAGACATAACTATTCAAATTCAATCACATATCAATAGATGAAATGAATAATACTGAATTGAATGCATTTAAAAAACAAACTTTCCAAGATAGAAAACTCCCGGTTGAGATGGTTTTAGTATGAAATACCAACAGTGTTTTTGTTTTTTGCTTGTTTTTTTTTTTTTTTTTTTTTTTTTGTAGTACTAACTCTATACAAAATGTTCTAGAGGGGCCTCCCTGGTGGCACAACAGGTTAAGTGCATCACTATGAAGTTATCCACAGTCACTGCAGTATGAGTTCGATACCCACCAGGGAGATTCCCACATGGGGAAGCAGACCTCTCCTGCCACTCCTGCTGCTCCCCTCAGCAGTGTATTTCGGTCAATCTGCCTGTTCTGCTCCCCACTCTGTCTCTAGTGAATCCTCTCACCACCCAATACCTCTGGCCTGCACTCTGAATCTTCTATGCATAAATAAATAAATATTTAAAAAAACAAAAACAAAAATGTTCTAGAAAATAAAGTCACTAAAAAAAAATTCTCAAATTGTTCTAATACCAGTGTTATCATTACAAAAATATTATTAGAAAAGTTAACTACTACCAAAATCTCTGACTAACATAGATGAAATTGTCCTAACTAAAATTTTAGTGAATGAAATCTAACAACACAGTAAAAAAACAATATATAAAGAAAGTGGGGTTTACTCCAGAAGTGGAAGAATCATTTACCATTCGAGCTTTTTTGACTGAATTAAACCTGTAAACAAAATCTTATGATATTGTTATTCAGGAAATAAATTGATTAAATTAAAATTATTTTCTGATAAAAACGTTTAAGGAATTAGTACTGGAAAAAGGAAGAAGGAGGGAGGGATGGAGGATGGAGGGAGGAGGAGAGAGAGGAAGGGAGGGACAGGAAGGAAAGCAGACAAACATGAGGAAGGGGTATTTCAGAAAAAGGCAGGAAGATACAGAACAGAAAGTAATAAGGGACGCACTCATTATTCACAACCAACAGAAAATTATAAAAATATACATTGTTAAAAGTGAATATTGAAATTTTAAAAGGTCACAGAAGGCTAAAAAGTAAACTGTATTTCTGTATGCTAGCATCAAAAATTTATAAATTGAAAGTAAAAAATGCAATTTACAGTGGCATCAATGTCTATGAAAAACATTGTATTATGAATAAGTTTAATGAGTTATATGAAAGATCTAGAAATTGAAAACTGTGGAAGTTAATTGACAATGATTTCAAAAAAGTATATAAATGGAAGGGTATGGTTATGGTTATGGTTTCATACCATGGTTATGGAAATGATATTATCTTGTTTGTGATGGCGGAAACAGACTTTAAACATTTCTGAAAAGTCACCAAATTGTCCACTTTTAAATTGTGTTTAAATGATTTCTCAAAATGTGGAATTTTTTAAAGTTTGAGTTTATGCTTATATGTCTAATACAAATACTCTATCATAGACTCTTTTTTTAAAAAAATTTCCCATAATGAGAAATGTGCTTACAAGCAACATATATTGTCACATACTTGTTTAACACACATAATCATATTAAAATCACTATGAAAAACAAATGTATTCAAATAAACCTCAAAATTTCTTTGTGGTATTTTTACCTAGAATAAATTACATTTAATGTGTGAAATCAAAGTGCTAACATGATTTTATATATATAAATTTATCTTTGCATAAAAGAGTGGGTGTATGAGCCAGAGATGTGGGGGTTGAAAGGATTTATCAGAGAGAAAGTGGGAAGCAGAACAGGCGGATTTACTGAAATAAACTTCTTTTTTAAATATTTATTATGTTTACTTCTGCATCCAAGAACTGGGGTCCAGGCCAGAGGTGCTGGGCTAAGAGGACTCACCAGAGAAAGCGTGGGGAATGAGACAGGATAATCTGCTATGCCATATGTGGGTTAATTCCCTGGCCAAACATCAAGCTCAGGCCATAGTGGTGATAGTGCTGAGACTTAATATCTAGGTCACCAGGAAAGCCCTGATTTTATTATTTTATGATGAGTGTTCCTTGAAATATTTTACATTGTGAAATACACTTACATATGGTTGATTACACTGGTCAACACCTTTTTACAAAAGTCATGTTACTGAAATAAAATTAGTCATTTCCTATTAGTTTGTTCAACACGAATATGACAGTCAAATTCTAATTTTGGCTCTACATATTTTTTTGTAATCTGCAATAAATCGATGTTTACATCACAAAATGCCTGCCAATAGTAATAGGCTTACAGTTAATACCTTTAAAAAAACAAGTCATAGAATACTTCTAAGATTTCTTTGCTTGTCTCTTGAACAGCTGTTCAGGAATAGAATAGATGGAAGACAGTTTCCATTGTGCAAAAGCACAGCCTTAAGACTCAGTTTCAAAGAGTCTAGAAATATTCTCCATTCTTGTGGGTCAAGAGTGATTTCTAAGGCATTCATGAGGCCCTCAATATCGGAACAGAATACCAGAATACTGCCCTTTCTGAAGAAAGGCTCCAATTACTGGTGGCACGTTCGATATAAAGTAATTGTGACATCTTCTAGAAGGGTCCATGTTTGGAGTCTCAATCCTAGCAAATCTGCCTTGTTCTTGGATAAGTCCAAATCATGAATCAGGTCATTTAGTTCTTCCTGTGTTAGTCTGTGTGGGGTTGATGATGCACAGTGAAAATCTGGATCACTGCATGCTGATGGAACAGGAGAACAGGTCGGCTCACCCTTGTCTTCATCAGATGAATCAAGAGAATATTCTGCTGGAGGTTCTGGAATAGGAAGTCCCTCCTCATGTGGAACTGGTCTCAGTGCAGACAGAATGTTTGGGTAGACTATTCTCGACTTCTTTTGCTTCGTTATTCCACCGGAAAGAGGAGGAACCAAGCAGAAGTAGCAGAATTTGATGTGGTTGCTTGGCTCTCTCCACACCATGGGGACTGCAAACGGCATTGATGGTCTTTTGCCATTTAACCACTGTGAAAGCGTTGTACCTGTAGCACAGCATATATGCGGGGCCCAAGGCTTGTCTTGGTCACCAACCTTGCATCCGAAATAAAAATGATAAGCCTTCCTCACTTGAGAAGTGATACTTTTCTTCTGGTTTGCAAATGTTACTTCCCCACAAATAGAGCAGAAATTGTCCATGCTATTAATGCACTTTCAAGGCATTACTGTGCTGTATTGTGCCTAAATGGATAAAATAATAACAGTTGTATGGAACAGTAGCTAAAACCGTCTTGAACAAATTCTGAAACAGTTTCAATGCTCAACCTTTCTGACAGGGTTTTGTATAGTGCACTGCTGACATCAGCTTACTTCAGCAGCCACCTGGCTGTAGTATTGCATTGCATCAGAAAATGATGCAATCAACTCTGAATGATGTGTGCATGATTATATTATGCAATGCGATGCAACATTACATCATTCTAGGCTGATTTAGGATGCTGTTGCTGTCCTACTTGATAAATTGACACGGTGAAACATAAAATTAATTATATGAAATATATTCAAAACGAGAGCTGAATTTCATATTTTGGCTCTTTCTGTTTTTGATTAGTCACATTTGAGACACGAAAATGTAATATAGTATCTTCTAAATACTCACTCCTATTTGGAATATAGTCTGTCTGCTGCACTTATTACTGCCACATTTATTTCTGAAGTTGACTCCTCTACTAGACCTGGTAATCTGAGTAGTGGTCCATGCCTTTATCATAACCACAAATACACACACACACGCACACACACACACACACACACACACACCATACACAAATGTGTGTGACAGTGAGAGTAGTGGTTAGATATATTTTTAATCAAGAATCCTGGATTAAATCCAGCTTAAAATTTTACCATCACTTTAATATTATTTTATCATTTAACCTTTGATGACCAATTTTCTTTATAACTAAAATGAAGACAATGATATGCATCTCTTATAGTCTTTATGCAACAATTAAATGTCAAAACATTGAAACCCTTAGAATCATTTTAACTATTGTTGTTATTGCCATTATTAAAATAACAAAATTCTTCATGAATACACATTTAGTGAAAAACCTTAAATAAGTTGATTATGTTGAGACTTTACTAGGTCGATAGCCTGCCAGAAAATAACAAAAGAATATAGGGTGTAAAATATAATTATCAGATCAACAGATAAGATGTGAAATGGTAAAATAAAGAGATGATTAATCTAGAATAAACTAACAAGGAGTTATTGGGTAATAATTATACTAACTAAAGCAATCTCTCTATATATATATGTGTGTGTGTGCGTGTGTTTAATGTATTCAACTTTTATTTATGAGTTTATATTGTGAGTATCTAGTCCTAGACCTCAGAAAACTTTATATACATCAGTAACTTAGTGACATGCTATTTTTAGCATCACCCGGTGATTTTGCAAAATTTACAATCCCATATACATGATATAAATATTTTTGTCACTGAATTTACTGCTTGAGCAACTTTGTTTTTTAAAAAGTATATAAATTACATGATGACATTTAATGACATTTAATGAGCTATGACATTTGCATTGATAGTAATGCTAATATCATTTATGCATAAAAATGACTTTTTTCCCCAAATTTACTTTAAATCTTCCTTAGAAAAAAATGATTTTGGGGGGCCTCCCTATTCGCGCAATGGGTTAAGTCACAGCACTATGAAGCTATCCGCAGTCACTGCAGCAGGAATTCGATCCCGGGCCAGGGAATTTGCACATGGTGCTGCAGACCTCTCCTGTCTTGCCTGATGCTACCGTCAGTAGTGTATTTCAGTCAGTCTTCCTGTTCTGTTCCCCACACTGTCTCTGATTAATCCTCTTACCACCCCACACCTCTGGCCTGCACCCCAGTTCTTGTATTCATAAATAAATATTTTTAAAAAGAAAAAATATATATTTTTTTAATTCTAAATATAGTTTTTGGTGCTTAGGTGGTTGTTGTGGTATGATAACAAATATCTGAAGAGAAGAGAACCAATAGCCTTTATATCATATAAAATACTGTAACCAATATAACCTCAATAAATAGATACAATTTTTTAAAACAGAAGTGAAAAGGATCTAAATATATATATAATATATATAATATATATATAGTATATATAATATATATAATATATTATATATAATAATATATATAATATATAATATATATAATATATAATATATAATATATATAATATATAATATATAATATATATAATATATGATATATTATATATTAATATATTATATTATATAATATATAATATATTATATAATATATTATATACTATGTATATTATACATTATACATAATATATTGTATATTATATATTGTATATTATATATATTATATTATATATTGTATATTATATATATTATGTATTATATATGTTATATACTATGCATATTATATATATTATATAATATATATTACATATATATATATATATATTACTGTGGAACTATGGAAACTATTCTGAATTAACTCAGAAAATATAAACATTGATACTTTACCTTGCAGCAGTCTAATAATGTCATATATATATTGCACTTTATTTTGTTTAAGATGTATGTATTTATGAAAACAAGAGCTGGGGTCTAGGCCAGAGGTGTGGGGACGTGAGAGAATTCACCAGAGACAGAATGGGTAGCAGAAAAAGGAGATTGACTGAAATACACTGCTGAGGGTAGCAGTGAGCAAGAAGAGGTCTGCTGTTTCATGTGGGAATCTCCCTGGCTGGGGATCAAACTCTTATTGTAGTGGCTGTGGATAGCTTCATAGTGCTGAGACGCAATCCCTTGCATCACCAGGGAGGCCCTATATTGTATTTTATACTTTACAAAGTGCATTTGTGCACAGTATGTCATCAAATTTCACAAAACACAATCATCATGACCTTTTAAATACTAGAAATGTAGCATACAGAGAAAAAAAGAGATTTGATCTTTTTCAAATGGCTATCATTGGATTTGAAGTCTACACTTTTTGTTGTTTTTCTGGTTCTTTGCTATATTGTAATCTCAAATATCTAGAAATATAGGCAAATATGGTTGCTGTCAATATATTGATTTAATTTTCACTGAATGTAATTATGGTGTCATATTATAATTCTTTAAACATACAACTAAATGTAATAATCTTTCTATATGATTAAAATTTCTTAACATTGGGGCCTCCCTGGTGACACAGCGGTTAAGGGATGTGCTGTGGAGCTGTTGGCAGCAGCAACGCGAGTTCGACACCCGGTCAGGGAGATTCCCACATGGCGTGGCAGACTTCTCCTTTCTCGCCCGCTCCTCCCCTCAGCAGTGTACTTCGGTCTATCTGCCTGTTCTTCTCCCCACTCTGTCTCTGGTGAACCTTCTCGCCGTCCCACACCTCTGGCCTGTACCCCAGCTTGTATGCATAAATAAATAAATCTTCAAAAAAATTCTTAACATTGGAAAGTTTTCTTAGAAACTAAACCACGATAATAATAAACATTGATATAGATATTTATATTTGTTTTCTGCTGCTGTAGGACACATTATCACAGATACAACAGCTTACCCATTTATTATATCACAGTTTGGTAGATTAAAATTCTACATGGCCTAGGTAGATTCTCTGTTCATTATCTTAAAAGACAAAAGTCCATGTGTCAGAAGGGTTGCAATTCAAACTAGAGGTGGAGAAAATTATCCAAGAACACTAGTTATTGGTGGAATTAATTTCTGTCATGGTTTTTACATGATTTCCTCCATCTTCAAACCATCAGTAGTAAATGGACTTCTTGGCATGCTTCATATCTCTGTTTTAATATTTACCCAAATCTCTTTGACTCCCTTCTCTTCTTTAAGGGCTCATATGATTTTAATGTTCCGAACCAGAAACTCCAAGATAATCTTTCTATTATGAAGTCAAGTCACTAGTAACCTTAATTGAAAATGAAATGACTTTTTTTTCATGAATGGAATGCATTAATTGGTGTCACGCCGAGGGTAGAGGTCAAGGGGACAAAATTCTGCTTACTATAGAGAAATGTTATCAAATAGTTGTGATAAGAAAGATATAGCAAACATATTCTGTTTTGGGATAACATTTTATGTATTAAGAATTCAGCTATAAATGTTAAAAAAATCAAATTGATATTACGTTTATTCAAAAATATTTATTCTGTGCATAATAATGGACAGCTCAAAAACACTTATTTAGTACTCACCATAAACTAGTACTAATAGAATCAAGACAAAACTACATCTTAAAATCTTTGCCCTTATATTTAGAATAGTATCTGACAGAAATATGTTAGTTATATTTCATAAATAATAATAAGTTAAAAAATTATTAACTCGGATTGTAAACAATGACATTATATAAAGAGAAATTAGCATGCCAATTCCAATGAAAGAGAAAACATTACCACCAACAGAAGACCATTATGTCTAAGGGATAACAAGACAAGAGATAAGCATAGAAAAGTGAGAAAGAACCAGATTATTTAAAGAAGGTTTTGGAAAGTTAACTTAAGAAATAATCTAATCTAAAGACTTTTTAAAGTCTTTTGTCCTTTTTGTAAATTGAAACCTGTGTGTTGACTCTCAAATCCATATAAGGGTGGAATTTGGTTGGTGAATTAAGAAGCTATAATCAATATGCATGTCCTGATAAATGAATTATATGAATTTACAATAAATAAATATACTTGAGTTAAGTAGCTTTTATTTGTGAAATTAAATAGCAAGCCTTTTATAGATCTTTAGTAATAAAGATATGTTTTTTATTGAATTATCATCTGCTCTATCTATATTAACTTAAACCTCATGACACATTTAAATATTCATTTTATAACAAGTACATATTTTTGTGACCAATGATTAGACACTGAGAGTATCCCTTAACCTTTCAAAATGTATTGAGCTATCATAATCAAATATACTTCATAATGGAACACATTAGCACTTTCTTAATATGTTCAAAATCCTACAATGCCATACTGTTGTATTTATTTATTTATTTATTTTTTTAAAGATTTATTTATTTATACATACAAGCTGGGGTACAGGCCAGAGGTGTGGGGCGGCGAGAGGGTTCACCAGAGACAGAGAAGGGAGCAGAACAGGCAGATCAGAAGTACACTGCTGAGGGGAGCAGCGGGCAAGGCAGGAGAGGTCTGCCGCACCATGTGGGATTCTCCGTGGCTGGGCATCGAACTCGCATCGCTGCTGCCGACAGCTCCATAGCGCAGCGCTTAACCGCTGCACCACCAGGGAGGCCCCCATACTGTTGTATTTAAGTTAAAGATAATCTCAAGACACACAGAGGGCTTTGCATTTTAAATTCTCTGCCTATTTCTCCAACCCTCTCTCATATTCGTTTTCCACTTTTGTTGTTTTTGTTTCATTAACACTCTCATTTATTATGTACATGTAATGTATGCTTCCTATTACTCCAGAGCCTTTTAACATAATAGTCTTACATACAAACTTTAGTCCAATTAATTTGCAATCATTGTTCCAATCACAAATCACTGTTTTATTTATTTTTTCTTTTAAATCATTGTTGACTATCGGCATGTTATTTATTTTTTTTTTAAGATTTTAACATTTTATTTTCTTCTTTTCTGGAACATTTTAAATAGAATTGGGGTCTCCTTGTTTAAAAAAAAAATGTTCTTTTTTCCTGGGTGTTAAGATATGAGAGTGGTGTTCTTGTAATATTCAATGAATGAAGACTTCCCTTCTGTACTCTTTATGCCCCTCATTTCTTGAAATCTTAGTAGTCAAATATTAGATATTCTATGTCTAAGATCAGTGTTTTAATTGTATTAGCCTTCCTTTCCATTCCTTTCATATATATATATATATATATATATATATATATATATATATATATATTTTATGTTCTTGATCTATTTTGAAAATGTTTGCTCAATTTTTTTTCCAAATTGTATGTTGAATTTTATATTTCTCCATAAACTTTTAATATCAGTTTCTTGTTCTTTAAATGTTCCCTTATGTTGATACTGATACAGAGCAGTAAGAGGCACTAAAACTGTCTATGGACACTGCCCAAATAGTTACTGGTCACTGTCTGAGTTCTTCACCCACACGCACAATTCCAAGACTACATAGGCTTAAGAAGAAATGATAACAATAGGATTTAACAAACCAGGGAAAAACTAAGAGTTAGTAAGGTCAGAAATGGTCATTTACCTCACCTGAAGCAATGTCCAGTATATTTTAGTCCCAAACAAAAAGCAGATAAGATGGCTACACTGAGCTCCTCTCCTGAACGTTAGGCCACATGCCTAAGATGGCATCTTCCTGACTCTGTTGACATGTGGCAGCCAGACTATAGGCCAGGATCCAACTCATGAAGACAACACAAGACACAACAGGAGATGCTCCTGGAATTGCTGAGATGCCCCAACATAGCACCAGACAAGCGACACTCAAAACAGCATCTGCAGTGGATAAATAGCTTGACAAACCACCCCATTCATGTGTATTTCAGCAAGGTGCCAGGTTTTGGGTCTTCACCTTCTCTCCTCAGCTGTAACAGCAGCAAAACTAGGAACAGCTTTAGTTGCTCAGCTACTTGCAAAGCCTCCAAATTTTTTCTCTCTGAGGTTGGTTGTTGGAGGCCTCCACCTTCAGAGGCCCACAACAGACTTTTGGATGATTGGCATGGTGGGGTCCAAAATTTGCTGCCCCTAAATGCTGAACAAATGAAAATTCTGAAAGCTAAAATGTTTTCTGGAAGACTCAATCACTTTGTGCCCCCTTCTGCGTCCCTTATATTTCTTATCAGTCACTTCACCCCAAAATGCAATACTTTTTAGCATTTTCCCTGGTACTATCTATCTTCACCAGCAACCCACTCCAGGGGGCACCACCTGTAACAGTCTATAGCTTCAGACACTGGTTATAATACTATATAATCCTTGCTTCTGTCTGAAATATATATATATATATACACACAGCTTTTAAAATAAAGTTATAGTTCCTTTCATATTATTCATTAAAATATTTTGAGGTTATGGGAATGAGGAAAAATAATACAAAAACTAATTTTCATGGCTTAATAACCTTATATAAAAAAACTAATACAATGTGTTCAAATATTCTTAAAGAGCTACTATACTTTGAATTTAGTTACATCTTTCAGTGCAATTTTTGGAGTGCCTTATAAATTTGGAGAAAAAAAACAGCTTTACAATTTAATTTTCTAAATCGTATACCTAACTGATCCTTATATTTTGTGTAAAAAATACATATCCCCTAGTTTATCAGTTTTATTAACTTGAGAGCAAAGAAAATTATATAGAAGCTTTAAATAAAAGCTCATGAGCATTCTCATGTACAAATCCTGGCTCAAGCTCATGTATAAATCCTGGCTCAAGCGCATGCCAGACCAGTCAGTAGTCTCAAGATCACCCATAAGACCATGCCAGTGCCCACCCAGACTCGAGAGACCCTGGACATGCACCACGGAAGACGCCAGAGTGTCAGATATCTCATGACCTCCCAGGAGACCCCATCAGCTGCTTACTCACACAGGTACGACCCCTGACCAGTATGGGGGGAGAGGCATGCCCACAGGAAATGCCACATACAGCAGCCGGGTTACAAAGCTAATAACAGGGAAAGGAAAAATCCAACAAATGGTTACATGATTCCTCAAGGACATTAGTACAACACAGAGAGAACAAATCTCCAGAACCCACCTTCAAAGATGGGAGATTACGTTCTTCCTATCAGATACAGTGTTTAGAACTTCAATAATAAAGAAATGCAAGGATGTCAAGAAAACTCAGGAAAACAAATATATATCCTTGGACATAGACTCAATGAACTGAAGACAGAATATAAAGCCTTACATGAGAAAATAAATGGAGTTTCAGGATTTAAATAGAGGAGACAAATAATCAGAAGAAATTCATAGAAGTAGAATAGAACAAGTGAAAGAATAAGTCAGTATAACAGATAATGCAGATGTACAATCAACCCTGGCAGAGAAGGAAAGAGAGAAAAATAAAAAGTAAAGACAACCTCCAAAAAATATACAACTCCATCAAAAAGACAACAAAAGAATAAAGAGAATACAAGATGGGAAGAGAGGGAGAAAGGAACAGACAATACACTTAAATAAATAATGGAGGAAAACTTCTTGAACCCAATGAAAAGAATAAATATACAAATCAAGGAAGCTAAAAGACTCTGGCATATGGAAATAAAGCAATACAGAAATCGAGAGAGTGAAACTTGCAATTGTTCAGGATAAAGAAAGAATATGGAAGCTGACAAGCAAAAAGAAGGGCACGATCTATAAAAGCACCCTGATCAGGCCAGCAGATATCTCTGTAAATTCTATGAGAAAGGAGAGAATGGAATAGTATATTCCAAATAATTAAAGATAAAAATTTCCATCCAAGAATACTCTATCATACAAAGTTCTCCTTTAGCTATGACACAGGAATAAAGACCTTTTCAGACATAGAGAAACTCAAAGAGTTTGTAAACACTAAACCTCCACTCCAAGACATATCGAAAGGAACTTACAAATGTAAAACAAAGGGAGGAACATACACAAAGAACTGAATAAGGAATTAGATTGACCCACAAAAACTAGAATAAAATGGCAGCAACAGACTATAACATACCAGTGATCACTTTAAATGTAAATAGGCCAATTAAAAACAAAAAGTATCTAGTTGGATCAGGAAACAAGATCCAACCTCCTTCTGTCTCCAGGAGACACATCAATACTCCAAATACAAATATGAGCTCAAATTAAAGGATTGGAAAAAGTCCTACAAGCAAATGGGATTCAAAAGAAGGCAGGGACAGCCATACTTAGGTCTGGCTGATTGAAGCCTACCTCATATTAACGATAGCATTCTACTTTACCCAGTCTATTTCATTCAAATGTTAATTGCATCTGAAAATATCCTTACACATGCACCAAGAATAATATTGACAAAATAGCTGGTAACTATGTGACTCCATCAAGGTGACAAGAAAAAGAACCAACACACCTGTGTAGCTGCTTCATCCAGTGCTTGGGCCCCAAGTTAGACACATTGAAGTAAAGCTGTTCTGGCTAAGTCCAACCAGATGGATAGAGTGAAGCACAGCTTATGCCAACCATACCTTATGTCAAAACTCTGAGAATCCACAGAGGTCTGAGAATAATATATTTTTATGTAAAACCATTGAGTTTGGGGAGTTTGATATGAGCAATTTTTAGCCTATATTAATGCTTTCCTATTAGGTAACAGGGCAACTGAACATTTATTAAAACACAAGATCATACTGATGTTTTTAATTAGAAGATCACTGTGAATATTTACCTACACCTATTTGAGTATTGATCACATTTGCTATATTGGAAACTATAAATATATATCTTTATGTGCAAAACAGTTATAAATATGATTGTCAGTGTATATTCCACAGGAAATTAAAAACAGTATCTTAAAACTATAACCAACATAAGTTTTTGAAGCTATACTAAAGCAATTTTAATTTTAATTTTGAATATGTCATGTCTTTCTAAGCATTTATTCTCTATATTTGGTTTTCTAATAGTCTCCTCTATAATTTATGTTACCCTAACCAATTTTCTGTTCCTGTACTTGTCATCACTTAATGTCTTGCCGATAAGTGTGTTATGACAACCACTTTCTTAGTCTTTACGAATCTTATCTGTCATAAATGCACTTCTAAAAATATAATTTGCAACTTCCCTACATTCTGTTATACTTACATATGAAGTATATGGGTTCATATACCATGTGTTTCCAACACAGTGTTTTATTGCCCCAATGAGCATTTAATGGTATGTGAATGCTGCTGGATCATTTGCAAGATGAAGTGAACTTTTACTTATCAAAATCATACCTAACTTCAACTATATATAGCACAAATTCCACTTGAAATAAAAATAAATCTAGTAACAGTTAAATAAATAAATAACACTTTTATAAATATTACAATAAAAATAAATAATTATTGAAGTCAGATAGACTCCAGATTTGAATAGTGTGCCCACTACTCAGTAACCTATACCTCTGTTTCTTCCATTATAAATCTGAGATTCCCAAGTACCATTGTATGTAAAATATTTTCTGGCATTCTTTTTTCTCTTTTCCAAGCAAATACCAAGCTCCTCGTGCCTTTTATTTGAGTACCACAATTAGGAATCAGAAATGGTTCATAATTCTGAGAAATTTGATTTTTGTCCCTTCATATTCCATAAAAGTAACTCCTTATGCTCCCTTAGCAAACCTATTCTCCTAAATAGTACATAACTCAAAATGTCACTAGCAGATATTCACTTTCTTCAGATAGAATAATATAAATCATTATTTATACTTTATATTCACTCACCTTCTGTATCCGTCAGCAACAATTGTGCTCACACCTCTTATTATAAATCTTTAGACTGTAAACCTTTTTGCTTTTTTTACTATATACTGAATTTTCCACATTACTGCTTTTTATTTATTTCTTATTGTTATATTTTTTTAAGATTTATTTATTTATACATACAAGCTGGGGTACAGACCAGAGGTGTGGGGCGGCGAGAGGGTTCACCAGAGACAGAGCGGGGAGCAAAACAGGCAGATCAGAAATACACTACTGAGGGGAGCAGCGGGCGAGGCAGGAGAGGTCTGCCGCACCATGTGGGACTCTCCCCGACTGGGCATCGAACTTGCATCACCGCTGCCGACAGCTCCACAGCGCAGCACCCAACCACTGAGCCACCAGGGAGGCCCAACACATTACTGATTTTTAATAAAATATATTGCACATATGACATTATATATAAACTTAAGGTGCACAGCATGTTACTATGATACACTTCTTATATATTGGCATATGGTTGTCATTTTAGTGGTTTATCTCTATCATAACTATAGCAAGCTATTATTTTTCATATTCATTATGCTACACATTACATCTCTATAGTTTATTTCCTACTTATTTGCAATTTTGTGCCTTTAAACTACACTAACCCTTTTTCTTTATCTCCAAATTCTCATCAGATAAGGTACTATATTCTCCTATCTGGGTTATTGTTTATTTATTTATATTTTTAAGATTTATTTATTTAAGCATGCAAGCTGGGGTACAGGCCAGAGGCATGGGGTGGCAAAAGACAGAATGGGTTGCAGAACAGCCAGACAGACGGAAATACACTGCTGAGGGGAGCAGCGGGCGAGGCAGGAGAGGTCTGCCGCGCCATGTGGGAATCTCCCCAGCCAGGCGTCGAACTCTTGTCGCCGCTGCCAACAGCTCCACAGCGCAGCAGTTAACAGCTGCACCACCAGGGAGGTCCTATCTGGGTTATTGTATCGCACTTCTTTGAACTTGTCCCTCTGCATCCCTGTTTCCCATCTCTATTACAGCAAAGTTAACCTTCTTGTCAAGTCAGAGTCTTAATCAAAATGCTTTAAACTTTTACCAAAATGTCTAATAAAATTAGGTATGGTCTTATATTGTCAGTTCTTCTACCAAACTTGAACTCTTTCAAATGATAAAATGAAACTCAGTCTTCACCACTAGGCCTTTCATATGTTCCTTCTTGTCTTAAATGCACTTTCCCTCTACAGTGTATTCATTTTTTGTTATTCCTTCACATTACTGTTAAATTTCTTCAGGGAAATCTTCCCCCATCTTCTTTATATTTTCATGGTTCTGTGTAATTTAGCTTCACAAAACTTACTCTGCTGTAATTGTAAGCTTACAAGTTTGTGATCATTTTATTAATATCTGCTTCATCTACTAAAGAACTTTAACTTCCACAAGAACAGAGACAGTGCCATATATTGAATGAAAGCTGAATACTAAGTAAAGAAAAAACATGGTTTAACAAAATGAAAGATTGGATACTAAGCTTTCCTTTATTCCCTTTGCTTTCCTTTATATTTATATTTCCTAAGCTTTCCTTTATACTGTTGGATATTAAGTAGTTTCAATACTAAGTGAGTAATTATAAAACTGTCCAGAGATATAAGAGGTAGGTGTACAACTGAATGTGGGTACAACACTGAATTCTTTCTACATTTAGGATTTATTAAGTATTGACTTACAAATATTGAGTTATTTGGAAGTAACAAGCTTTAATTACATATAATATAATAAAGCAATATATAATATTGCTTTAATAAAGCAATAGTAGCTTTAATAAAGCAATAATAAAGCTTTAATAAAGCAATAATAAAGCAGTAGTGGTTTTGCGAATAGTCTAAATAAGTGAAAAAGTTCAATCAAATATGTAAACGAAAACCAAAAAAAATGTTTAAAATAATCTACCTTTATTCAACATATATTAGTAGATGATACTAGCTGTTACATTTAAAATATTCAAGCAACAGGGCATGAGCCATGATCAAATAGAACGGATGCTGGTTAGTTTGTCCAACTGGAACATATTCAGTCTCTGTTAGAATTGTATGTGACTGTGTTCTTCCCAACAAACATTAATTTAATTTCCCTTCAGAATAATTTAAGTCTGTGATTTGAGGAGTGAAGGTGAACTAATTCACTCAGTGTCTGTTTTATTTAGTTCATTCTTCTATTCTTCCCCTAAACCAAATGTTTAGTCACCTACTTAGATTTTCGATTTTCAAGAAGTTATATTAATGCTAACTTTTCACAGTTTTACACTGCAATTTAAATTATAACTTTCACCACTGTTTTTTTCAGCATTACATGGTCATGTTATTAGTGATATCAAGATTTATAATTGCTTTTTGAATGAAAATACATGACCCAATAAGTATAGGGTCATTTTATTTTGCTCTATCAAAAGTAGTTTAAAGATATATTATAGAACACATGTTTGTATTTTAATACATTTATAGACTATATGCATATACACATATATAGTGAAATGACATAGCAAAACATCTTTTGATATCTTTCCATTATGATGTACATGTTATTTTTCATGTTATAGGAATTTATTGAATAGATTTCTCCATCTATTTACTTCATTTCCTGCAAAGCACAAAGCGTTCTGACCTTACTTATCTGAAATGCAAACTCTGACAGAAAAAAATATGCTTTTGAATAAAATAAGTAATTGATTTAAGTGATGAAAACATGAAATCAATTCAATAGCACATTTTAAATGTCTGCTAGTAACCAAACTCTTAAATTGTACTATGTAACTACAGTAAACATTCATTCATCATTTAAAGATACCAGTTCAGCACTTATTGTGAACAAGACATTCTTCTAGACATTAGTGACACGTAAGAATATAAAGTTCTTACCTTCATATCACTAAGATTCTAGTAGGGGAAGACAGTGAACAAACAAACTAGTGCATAGTTGGATTATGAGAATATAAACATTATGGAGAGAAAGAACCCTAGATGAGAAAAATTTGTGGTAGGAAGTCTCTAGGACAGCACTTAAAAATCTGTCTCCTCTCAACACCCTTGTGTAGTGTTCTTCCTGACTGTCTAGTTTAATGTTCTGTAAATCATTGTAAAAATTGAACATAATTTGTAGTACATTGTTCTTAATAACATATGCGGGAGTGGGCCTCCCTTGTGGCGCAACGGTTAAGAATAGCGCTGTGGAGATGTCCACGGCGGCTGCAGTGAGAGTTTGATGCCCAGCTGGGGAGATTCCCACATGGCGCAGCAGACCTCTCCTGCCTTGCCCACTGCTCCCCTCAGCAGTGTAGTTTGGTCGATCTGTCTGTTCTGCTCCCCACTCTGTCTCTGGTGAACCCTCTCACTGCCCCACATCTCTGGCCTGCACTCCAGTTTGTATGCAAAAATAAACAAATCTTTAAAACATGTAACATATACAGGAGAATTGATGTGATGTCACTTTTGAGATTAATTTATAAAAGGCTAGGGCATCCCTGGTGGCTCAGTGGGTTAAGCACTGTGCTGTGGAGCTGTAGGCAGCTGCGACGCGAGTTTGATGCCCAGCAGGGGAGATTACCACATGGCGCGGTAGACCTCTCCTGCCTTGTCTGCTGCTCCCTCAGCAGTGTATTTCCGTCGATCTGCCTGTTCTGCTCCCCACTCTGTCTCTGGTAGTCCTCTCACCGCCCCACTTCTCCGGCCTGTACCCCATCTTGTATGCAAAAATAAATAAATCTTAAAAAAAATTATAGGGCCTCCCTGGTGGCGCAGTGGTTGAGCGCTGCACTGTGGCGCTGTCGGCGGTTCGCAATGCGAGTTCGACGCCCAGCCAGGGAGAATCCCACATGGTGCGGCAGACCTCTCCTGCCTCACCCGCTGCTCCCCTCAGCAGTGTAGTTCTGATCTGCCTGTTCTGCTCCCCACTCTGTCTCTGGTGAACCCTCTTACCACCCCACGCCTCTGGCCTGTACCCCAGCTTGTATGTATAAATAAATAAATCTTTAAAAAAAAATTAGAAAGGACTCTTGTTTCTGTTAGGGTGTCCACTCTTTCTAGGATGATTTTCTTTGGAAAAAGTTAGTTGTGATTACATATATACACAGTAGAAGGCTGTCAATACAGCAAGAAGCTCTTATCGTCAGCCAAAAGTCAGTGGGGAGCATAAATCTGTCAACAATCACAGTGAGTTTAGAAGCAGATCTGTTCCCAAACCTTCAGATGAGAGTGCAGTCCCAGCCCACAGCTTGTTCACAACCTCATAGAGACTTGAGTTAGAACCAGTGAACTATTTTGCTCCCAAATTCCTGACCCACAAAATGTGACTTAACGAATTTTGATTAAATTGTTAAATCTGATGGCAAGTTTATTATACAGTAATTGAGAATTAAAACATAGAACATAGGCCCCTCCCTGGTGGTGCAACTGGTTAAGGGCAGCGCTGTGGAGCTGTCAGTAGCTGTGGTGAGAGTTAGATGGCTGTTGGGGAGATTCCTACATGGCACAGCAGACCTCTCCTGCCTCTCCCGCTGCTCCCCTCAGCAGTGCATTTCGGTCGAACTGCCTGTTCTGCTCCCCACTCTTTCTCTGGTGAACACTCTCACCATGCCACACTTCTGGACTGTATAAATAAATAAATCTAAAAAAAAAAACAAAAACAGAGTGCAAAGGAAGAAGAGTTGTTTTATTTGGTCATGTTACATAGAATTAATTATCAAATTTTTATTCAAAATTTCCATCTCAGAAATAATATACTTGTGATCATTTTACCTAATTTTAATTTATAAATATGTATTAATCATTTCTACATTTATAGCTTTATTGATTTTTATGATTGCATAGGTCATTTCTTATATAAAATTATATTTCTTGAATATTTCTTATATAAAATTTAAACATTATTATGATTTACATTTTATTCTTGTAACAATTTGAGTATACTTTAACATGTTCTGTTCTGTATAACACATTTCTAAGAATTCTCTTTTTTTTATGCTAGCTACCTTTATTTCTACCTTTTTATTTATCTTATTTTCCAGACCATTTACTATTATCACCAGTCACAGCTGCACTTTAGATTATTTACAGACTTCCCTTCTTCTTTAAAGTTTATACCATAAATTTCACAAAATAATATAAACTTTATACAAGATTTTTTTGAAATCTTCATGTGTACTGATATGCTTGCAAAAAATATCACACCATATTTTTCCTTGTAGAAATGGAAAGCCATAGGAAACAGTATTATTTCACGTAGATGATTTGCTTTATATTTTCTTTTCTTTAAATTTATTTATTCCTGGTGGCCTAGAGATTAAAGCTCAGCGCACTCACACTATCACCACTATAGACTGAGGTTGATCCCCAGTCAAGGAGCTGACCCACATGGCACAGCAGACCTCTCCTGTCTCACCCACTACTTCTGTATTTTAGTGCAGTTGACAGTGTATTTTAGTCGATCTCTGATCTGCTCTCCACTCTGTCTCTGGTGAATCCTCTCACCCACCCTGCACCTTTGTTCTATACCCATTTCTTCTACACAAAATTTTAAAAAGAAAAATAAACATATTTATTATTTTGATTGAGGTAAGATTAGGATCCTCCCATTAGATAAGACCACTGTATTGTGCCCACCACCACCATAGTCCAGTGGGCCATCTCCTTTCTTTGTTCTATTCCTTTTCTACCCCTTCACCTCTTCGCATGCTTTTGCTCTATGCTCAGCTTTCAAGGGTTATTTTTATTTATTTTTTCAAATATTTATTTATTTATGCATACAAGCTGAGGTACAGACCAGATGTGTAGGTTCACCAGAGACAAAATGGGGAGCAGAACAGACAGAAAGATGGAAACGCACTACGCAGGGGAGCAGCAGGCGAGGCAGGAGAGGTCTGCAGCGCCATGCGGAATCTCCCCAGCCTGGCTTGGAACTGGCGTCGCTGCTGCCGACAGCTCTACAGCGCAGCGCTTAACTGCTACACCACCGGGGAGGCCCTCAAGGGTTATTTTTAAACTTGTCTTTATCTATACCTTTGTGTGGCTTCTCTAAAAATAGTGTAACAGAATTGAAGTACACAAAGCGGGAGGAGGTAGGGCGAGGTGACAACAGAGAAGGGAGCACAATGAATTTTGTTAGTGGACTATGAGTGATTTGGTGGTGTGTGCACTAAGATGGCGATACCTGAGGCGGGAGGGACACTATTCCTCCAAAATAACAAGAAAATAAACCACTGTTACATCTATAAAAACAATAATAATAATAATAAATAAATAGATGAATACAATAAAAATAAAAAGTAGTGCAGTCACTTGGTGCTGCAATTACAGTTCAAAGTTATTTTTGTATTTTTAAATATTTATTTACTTATGCATGCAACAACTGGGGTGTAGTCCAGAAGTGTGGGGTGGTGAGAGGATTCATCAGAGAAAGAGTGGGGAACAGAACAGGCGGATCTACTTGAAGTACACTGTTGAGGAGTGCAGTAGGCAAGGCAGGCGAGATCTGCTGCATCATGTGGGAAGTTCCCTGGCAGGGAATCAAACTCTGGCTGCAGTGGATGTGGATAACTTCATGGTGCCAAGACTTAACCCACTGTGCCACCAGGGAGACCCCTCAAACATATTTTTAAAATATACTTCTGTTTTTCCACCATTGTCAGAGTGAAGCAAAAATATACTGAAATCTGGTTTGTGATTTTTCCCAGTAACTAAATTTGATGTGTTTATGGAGATGCCAAGTAAATTACTGACACACAATTTTAAGTATGATTTTTATTCTATATAACTTGAATGCTATCGTTAGTATAACTTGAACTCCTTTATATTAAATATATTAGTTTAAATTAATTTTTGAAGTAATTACCATGTATAGTCTATTTTTTTTTAGTCTGGTTGGGGTTTCATATTTTACATATTTTTAATTTTAATATTATGCAAAAATTTATAACATATTTTTGAATTAGTAATCTATTTTATAAAGTTATATGATTTTACTTATCAGAATCAAATTGTTGTTACTAAGTAGTCCCTGAATTAAATCCTTGCAAAACTAACTGCCTCTTACACTTGAATTAATAGAAAAAACAAACCTGAATAAATGACAGGACTATTTGCCCAACTTTTAGTCATCTTTTTTTTTTTATAATATTTATTTATGCATACAAGCTGGGGTATAGGCCAGAGGTGTGGGGTGGCGAGAGGGTTCACCAGACACAGAGTGGGGAGCAGAACAGGCAGATGGACGGAAATACACTGCTGAGGGGAGCAGCGGGCGAGGCAGGAGAGGTCTGCTGCGCCATGTGGGAATCTCCCTGGCCAGGTGTCGAACTCTCGTTGCCGCTGCCGACAGCTCCACAGCACTTAACCGCTGCACCACCAGGGAGGCCCTTTAGTCATCTTTTTTGACTCATAATATTGTAGCCTTTATTAGCTAAGATTCTGTTCCCTGACTCCAAGATAATGTGTCCCAAAAATTTCTTGCAGAACATTAATTCCTCAACATGTTTAATCAGATATAGACTTCCAGGTCTATTAAATTTGGGAAGTGGAGCATGCAGACCGCCACTTAAGAGATTAAAGGGCCCATCAATATATCTAGACCCTGAGGGAAAATCAAGCAAATAAACTCATTCAATCTTTTCTAATCTTTTAATCTTTTCCAACTTTTTTTATATCTATTTATGTGTATGTATATATGTAGGCATGTGCATATACAGGTATTCACAAAATCTACTCATGTCCATAGCACTATGGAAACTGTTCTGAAACAGCTATTTGCAAAATGTTTCTCGAGCACAGTGGCTCTCCAGTTCAATACCTTTGACATTCGGGAATGGGCAGTTCTTTGTAGGTGGAGGTAGTTTTGTTGTTCTGTGCATTATAGGATGCTTAGTAGCATCCTAACCTCTACCCACTGGATATCAGTAGCAATAAAACTATCTCTAAACATTGAAAATATACTCTTGGGAATAAATCTGCCCCAATTTTAAAACTATTGCTATAGACAACACAATTTCTTTGCTTAGCTTTGAATGTTAGAAGAGAAGTTTGAAACACTACAGTGAATATTAGAGCAGAGAATGGAGAAAAACAATCAAGATAGAGGGTATTAAGCACTCATAGTGTCTCTGGCCAAGTTCTGAGGATACTATTTCAGAGAGATTAAGTGTGTAATTCTTCATCTGATTTTAATGTTAGTCTGTTTTGTTGATCTGAAACAATATCAATTTACACCTAAAGCATTAGTAATATTTTTTGATCTCCTTGGTGTTACATTTATACTTGCCCTCCTAAAGTGCACATAAGAATACCTTGTCATTATTTCAAATAATACATTGTCTGGTATATCTAAATCAGTGTGTTAGACATACTGATATTTTAATCCAGAAACTTCCATTTGAAATTTAAAAAATGTAACTCGAATCTCAATCCCTAAAAATTGTTCACTGGTCAGTTGTTGATGTGTCATCATATTCCTGGTTGACCATGAAAAATATCTCATTTTGATTCTTCTTTATTTTTCATATTCTTTTCCACAGAGAAATGAAATTATCCTGTATAGTAATGTTTTGTCCATATTTCCTATAGCTTTTGTCTTTGATTTTCATCCTACCTTCAGTCAGATCTGTGCCAACTTCAATAGGCCCCAATCTGGTCAGTGATATTAATTCTTAAATTCTTTGTTCATATCTAATCAAAGTTACCTTTCTAGAAAGTATCTATCTATTATTTTTTTCCTTTACACATGTATACAAAAATATTTAGATTGCATTATATGTCAGAAGCTGTGGCAAACTTTGAGATTAGGTAACAAAGAAAAAATGCAACTGCTTCTCTTATGGAGTCTATGTAGTGAGGAGCACAAATAGCAATCCAAATTAGTGAAATAATATAGATGTCAATAAGTTCTTGGAAAGGACAAAGAAAGATGCTGAGACAAACCATAACTGCAAGTGTGCAAAGAGACATACTTTGGATAATTTCATGTCAAATGACCCCTCAAAGAAAAATATTTAAGTTGAAGACTAAAGGAAGGGCAGCAGTATATCTATCAATTAGGATTTGGCTGGAGAAGCAGAATCAGTAGGAGTGATATATAAGAATTTTTTATAAAGGATTTGAGGTCAAAAAATGTGAGAGCTGATTAAGAAATCTATATTAGATTTCCATCTTTGCATCTGGTATAGGATGCTGATGTTACACTGGTCAACATTGAGATCGTTACTGACTTAAAAAGGCCCTATATGTAGTATCTTGGTGTGGTGAACATGAATATAACCCTGAAAATTTTTTATTAGCTCTCATTCAGAAGATATTTCATATAATCCATTTCATATGTTTCACCGTGTCAATTTATCCAGTAGGACTGCAAAAACATCGTAAATCAGCCTAGAACGATGTAATATTGCATCACATTGCATAATACCATCATTCACACAAAATCCAGAGTTGATTGCATCATTTTCTGATGCAATGCAATACTACTGACAGGTGGCTGTTGAAGTAAGCTGACGTCAGCAGTGCACTCTATAAAGCCCTGTTGGAAAGGTTAAGCATTGAAACTATTTCAGACTTTGTGCGAGACAGTTTAAGCTACTGTTCCATAGAACTGTTCTTATTTTATCCATTTAGGCACAATACAGAACAGTAATGCCTCAAAAGTGTGTTTATAGTGTGGACAATTTCTGCTCTATTTGTGGAGAAGTGGCATTTGCCAACCAGAAGAAAATTATCACTTCTCAAGTGAAGAAGGCTTATCATTTTGACTTTGGATGTAAGGTTGGTGACTAAGACAAGCCTTGGTCCCCATGTATATGCTGTGCTACAGGTACAACACAGCTTTCACAGTGGTTAAATGGCAAAAGACCATCAATGCCGTTTGCAGTCCCCATGGTGTGGAGAGAGCCAAGCAACCAAATAAAACACTGTTACTTCTGCTTGGTTCCTCATCTTTCTGGCAGAATAACAAAGCAAAAAAAGTCTAGAATAGTCTACCCAAACATTCCGTTTGCACTAAACCAATTCCACATGGGGAGGGATTTCCTATTCCAGAACCTCCAGCAGAATATTCTCTTGATTCATCTGATGAGGACAAAGTTGAGCGGACCTGTTCTTCTCCTATTCCATCAGCATGCAGTGATCCAGATTTTCACTGGGCTGCATCATCAACCCTACACAGACTAACACAGGAAGAACTAAATGGCCTGGTTCATGATTTGGACTTATCCAAGAACAAGGCAGATTTTCTGGGATCTAGACTCCAACCATGGAATCTTTTGGAAGATGCCACAATTACTTTATATCAAACATGTCACTAGCAGTTGGAGCCTTTCTTCAGAAAGGAAAGTACTCTGGTATTCTGTTCTGAATTTGAGGGCTTCATGAATGCCTTAAAAATCACTCATGATCCACAAGAATGGAGACTATTTCTATGCTTTTTGAAATTGAGTCTTAAGGCTGTGCTTTTGCACAATGGAATCCATCTTCCATCTATTCTATTCCTGAACAGCTGTACAAGAGAAAAGTGAAGAAATCTTAGAAGTAGTCTATGACTTGATGTCATATTACTATTGGCATGCATTTTGTAATGTAAACAACAATTTATTGCAGATTACAAAAAAAACTAGGGCCAAAATTAGAATTTGACTGTCATATTCATGTTGAGCACATACAGTTGATAGGGAATGACAAATTTTATTTCAGTAACATAGCTTTTGTAAAAATGTGTTGACCATTGTTATTAGAGCAGAAAGCTGGGAAGGGTAGACGTGAAGTTCGGACAGTAAAGACAAATGGAACAAGTGAGAATGGACTTAAGCCTATTCCCATAATCTCCAGTACCAATCTCAATGATTCAAATTACTTTTAGGAAAAACTGGAACTCGTGTCATGAAGATAAACTTACACCTAGTAGAGGTGTTGAGGAAGCAAATAGAGGATCTGGTTATTGCTGAAGGGGAAGTAGGTCACCATGTTGCTACTTTCTAACAATATGATCCAACCCAGAAGTAAAAAATCTGTGAATTACAACAGTACTCAGTTCCCTTGTAACAACTTGTTTGAGTGTGAAAGGAATATATCTGTGTCTTTTTGTCAGATGTCTCTTGTGTTTGATGCTAATTTTAAACTGTGCAGCGTGGACATCTGGTGATTTCTGCTTAGCTAAACTGATGTAACAAAACTCTATCACACTAGGCAGGTAAGGAGTGGAGCAAAGTGCTTTCTAGGCTTGGCACCAATATACATGACCTCTCTGAGGCATTAAAATTCTTGGTACATTTGACAAACTGAGGATGAAAAATGATTGGACAATAGTGAAGAAGCCACAGAAGAGCATAAAATGATATTAAAGAAACACAGAAGATTGAAGTTGTGCAATAGCATTTAGGCCATGTAGGTAGCAAATGGTCACCATTTTCTTCAGTCATCTGTTCTTCCCTATTTCATCTTACTTGCTGAAGTGGGATAATAGCATCCAACTAAACTGAGTTTACATATGACAAAAATCCCATTCTTGGACCTCACCGTCAGAGATTATTTTTTTAATTGGACTAAAATAGCTGTAATATAGAAATGGGCTCACATCAGAATGTTCTGGGATATTTTGGAGTTTCCGTTAACAAATAACCACTCTTTTTCTGGGGTCTTTAAAGATGAAAATTTAAAATAATTAATTGAAATAAAACATCAAGTTTTTTTTTCTATTTGTATGATAATACACTGGAGTTTTGTTAGCATTGCTTATATTCTTATAGAGGATCTAGATCACTCCTTCCATTTGTGATAACTGAAAATAAACATGCAATTTCACTTTTCTTTAGTACCTGCTCCTTTATCTAGATTTTGAAGATCTGAGTGATATAACTCATCTTCCTGCCCTCCTATCACACATTTCACCTACTTCTAAGGAAAATGAATTGAGATTGAACACAATTTGTGAGGAGAATTATGAATAGCATTTTTTCCTCTCTATAGTCCCTCAAATATGCCTGATATTTACATAGAAAAATTTGCTAGTGAAAGGTCATTTCTTCCTCATGTCCACATAGTAAGACAAAGCAAAACAGTGATGTTTATGACAAGGAAAAGGATATGGTTATTTTTTAGTTTTCAGCTTCAAACTTAAAGTTTTGATGGGAAATATTTGCCTTCACCACTTTTATATCTGCCTATTACCCACCGCCGTATTCAGTGTAGCTTTACTAAGTCCAATAGTAGATTTAATTTAAGGTTAACTTAATTTCACTGCAGCCACATAGTAGATAGACAATAGGTAGATGTTTAGTATGCTTATTTATGTAATCTAAGTGGCTGTGGAGAAATAAGCTGAGACATGAATAATGTCTCTGGAGTCAAATTGTCTCCCCCATCACTTTACTGTATAAGATTGGTCAAATTGTTTCACTGCTGCCTCTTCATCTGTAAATTAATGATAATAATGCACAAAAGCTTAATTGTGAAGATTTCATGAGTTACTATATAAACCACTTGGAAAAGTACTGGGCACTACCTACATGTGCTTTTTAGCACGTGTGCTTTTATAAACATATAAACACACATGTATGTTTGCAGTACGTATGTCACATATAATCGTATGTATAATTGTTCATGTTAAAGGTCTTAGAAGAATTACATAATTAAGATTTGTTTTAATTACCAGATGACAGCACATAATTTGCATAATTGAGATATCTTGGCTTGCTCAGGAAAAAGATGATGCTTTAGGTATTAAGCTTATTTATTCATGCAACATTGAGAGATTTTGAGGTCTCATATGGAAAAGAAGAGAAACTAAGATTCTCACAGTTGCCATGTAGTAGGTTAGTTTATCAATGGTTATGCTATTTGGAAAAGGTTACAGTGTCAAAAAGGTAATTTTTATTCAGCATTATTACAGGATATGCAGTTGATTCCATTCATTTCAGTGGAGGGAATCAGAATCATAGATGATAAATTTCTTTTCAAAGAAAACACTTTCAGATTTAGAAAGTAATTTATGAGGTTACATGCATGTCATGAACAGAATAGAGGATGGCGAGAGATAATAGCGCTGTACTTATTATTTACAAATGGTCCTTGGTCCTCGGTTTTGTGTTTCTCTTTTCTTCTTCTTCTTTTTTTTTTTTTTGGTTCTATATCTTTATGAAGTGGGGTTTTATCAGTCCTTATCTTTCATGAAAGAGCAATTGCTATGCTCTTCATTACAGACCTTCTACCTCCTCCTACTCTTTTTTCCTGCTACTGCATGTTATGTAACGTGTCAGGAACAAAGATCAAGAAGATAACTGCTTCAATTAGGGATTATCTTTATTATTGTTATTTTATCATTACTACTATATTATAATGATATTGCATTTTATAGTATTAGAAGATATTATGTAGTCTGTAATGGGAATAGTTACAATGGTGTCCCCAGTTGTTCTAATGGGATAAAAAAACAGTGTGATTAGATTTTTAGGACTAAGGCAGAGTTGAGAATTTGTCTCATCAGACTATCCATTTTACAGTAGAGGAACTACAACCCAAGAGTTAACATGGACACAGTTGAATGATATACATCAGTCAGACATCTTAGATTTATAGTTGAGAAGAGTGTGGGAAATTGGGGTGGGGATGTGGGACTTGAATTAACTTTTAGAACCACCATCATTTAAACTAGAAGTTTATGTCAGAATATACAGAGACAGTTGCAAGGGATTTTCAGGCAGATAGAGAAGGTTTAGCTCTTTACTATGCCAGTATAAGGAAGACATATAATTTTCTTCAACAGCAAGGCCGGTCAAATTAAGACCTTTAAAGCTTCAGGAACATTATAGTATGTCATCCTCCTTTTCATATAATTCAAAATAATAACAATATTAACTAAAAATATGTGTTACAAATTGCACTTTTTAAATTTTTTGTCAAAAGAAAAAGTATGGACAAAGTTGAGTCTAAGTTTCTTCCTAATAAACCAAATACTATAATGAAACATAACATGTTTTACTAAGAATCTCAATTCACACCTTCTACTAGAGAAAGATACTACTAGTACTTTTATTTATCTTTCAAAAATAAATGAAAACATAGAAGTCATATCATGTGGATATAGTTGAAGAAATTATGGATGTTGGTTGTAAAAAAGAGAACTATGAGTAATATAACAGCTTTTTAAAAATTTTTAAAGGTCGTTCAAATGAAAATTTATAATAAAACCTGTTCAATTAAAGAGGAAATAAGTGGGCCTAGAAGAGAAACAGTTTCAAAACAAATATAGAAGAGGAAAAAAGTGAGCAATGATTGAAGTGTGTTCAAATAAAAGGAGGAAGACCAATATAATGCCAGTGATACCTTCTAGACAATAAATAAGGAAAGTTTATTTGAATAACAGTGAAAACCCTTCCCATGAAGATTTCATAACTAGTAGCAAGAAGTAAAGGACATGCATAGCTCACTTGTCAAATGGATAATCAAAGCAGACATTTGAACATAAAACAATTACACTAAGATAGCAAATAGCCCTGTTCCTTCCCTTCTACTTAAACAAATAATACAATTATTTAATATCTAATTTTAATTCACTTCCTTCAAGAAGATTTCTATTTTAATTGGCCTGTAATCATCTTAATATCATTTTTGGTGATAGATTGGTTAACTCACCGAAACATCTGTTAGGGTCTTAAATTTCTTATTTATAAACTATTATCAAACTTATCACTAGATACATTCAATTTGCCCTAATGACTAATCACATTCTGTTTTTGTGTTTCCAAATCGCTCTTATAAAAATGATTAGATTTCATTTTAATTAGTCTATCTCCTCTACAGAACTGGAGACAACATAAAAACAACACTGTCTTATTATTGTGTTATAATGTCCTCCGTGTTTAGACTGTACATGGCATATCACAAGTATCTAGTAATTCATTAATTGATTTAATACAAACATTTTTGATTATATACATAAAACTATCTGGTAACTTAGAGTGGTATTCTTAAAGACTGAAATCATGTTTTTATGCGTCATGGTACACAATAGATTATGTTGATTTGTGTAGAATATAACAAATACTAAATATTACTGTATGTTATAATTTAACTAAATCTTTAGATTATTTGCATCCTGTAGTATTACAGCCTTGTGATAAGCTACATTATGTTATGATATATATGCATTATATGTACACCCATAGCAAATTAAAAAAATATATAAATAATTGGGCCTCCCTAGTGGTACAGCGGTTAAGCGCTGCGCTGTGGAGCTGTCGGCAGCAGCAACGTGAGTTCGACGCCCGGCCAGGGACATTCCCACATGGGCAGACATCTCCTGCTTTGCCCGCTGCTCCCCTCAGCAGTGTATTTCCATCGATTTTCCTGTTCTGTTCCCCACTCTGTCTCTGGTGAACCCTCTCACTGCCCCATGCCTCTGGCCGGTACCCCAGCCTGTATGCAAAAATAAATTAATCTTTAAAAAAAGATTTATAAATAATTATAATTATAGTCCAATTATCTACCAAACTACTACGTAAAAAAATCCAGAAATGAGATTCTACAGGAGAAAAGAATACAATCATGTGACCATGACACTAATGGATATTTTGTATGAGTGGAAAGTACTGATGTACAGTTATTGTATCATCCTAAACCAATACTGGTGGCATATTTGACATGTTGACATTTGACATATTGACATATTTCTTGGATAGTAAATAATTGCTTCTCTGAGTCTTGAGTACTCTCTACTTCTTAGTTTTTCCCTTCTAACCCCTTCTCTCGAATGCTCCAGAACTACTATCCAGAAAATAAAAGGTAATGTCTGGCCCATAAGGACCGTCCTGTATCTGGTTCTAGTTACATAGTTTACTTGCTGTTGGACTGGAATAAACAGAATTCTTGTTATACTGGTTGTAAATTAGTTTTTAACATACTCTTGCTCTGAAGAAATATTTCTTGAGCATACTAAGTACCTCTCAGAAGGAGACATACATACCTTGTCAGAGAATTTAAGGTGTCTTTAACATTTTGGAAAAAAGAAACAGTTGCAAAGAAATAAGGAGCTTAGATGGCAACTGCTTTAGATTATGATTATGTCTCTGCCTTTAGAAAGAGCTGAGAGTAGTCAGAATGGTACACAATTTTCTTAACTGTTTATACTGTTCTCTCTAACACTTAATTGGTTTAGGCTTAATGAGAAATGGGGTGAACATTTAGTTTATTCTCTACTATAAGGCATAAATTGTTAGTGCTCTTCTGAATAGTTTGTAAACTCAGAGGTAGCTTTGGCACCTGGATTCCCATTGACATTTGGTTCTTGCAAATGTTGCATGTACTGCAAAGCCATTTATTAGATTACAGCATTTTTTTCCCTTACCTTAGTCACTAATGATTCATTACTGATTCATTATTGTCCAACTACTCAACTTCTTTATTGCTTAAACCTGTATTTAATTTTCAAAAGTCTGTACTTTCAATTTAAAGCAGAGGAGTCATTGATAAACAGATGTAGAATATGCTTCAGTAAGCTTTCACATGGGCATATTTTTTTCTGCCACATAAAACTTGTTTCATTAAAGGAGAATGAAAATGGTGACACCCAGAAATCAGCTGATCAGAATCTTAGTCATTAACAGATTGTCATATCAAGTATAAATATAGAGGAGGGAGCAAATTGAGTGGAAGAAAATTCAAGTCCAAAAAAGCTGGATACTAATAGTGAAATGCACTTTATAGCTAATACTATAAAATCACCTAACAGATGATAAATTATACATTGAGAATTGAACTCTCTTCAGAACAGTGGTGTCAGATATTAGAACTCTCAATTTTTCAATTGAGTTGACAATCATAGGAGGTTTTTTGGAGGATGGGAATGCTAGTGTATTTATGTTGATAATCAGTTCGTTATAATCCTGTATAGAATTTGTAAACATAAAAGACATCTGAAGCTATCTTCCATACAGCTCAAATAAATTTCATTATTTTCACAAGATTTTATGCATTAAAATAGTTTTCTGCATCCCATTTGATAATTTCACAATAATGAATTAAACTATTGCACAAACACGAAAGTAGATTATGGCCTCCTTGCTGGTGCATCCAGTTGAGTCTCAGCACTATGAAGCTATCTGCAGCCACTGAAGCAGGAGTTCGATCCCTGGCCAGGGAGCTTCCCACAGCAGACCTCTCCTACCTTGCCCGCTGCTCCCCTCAATTGTGTATTTCAGTCAATCTGCCTATTCAGCTCCTCACTCTGTCTCTGGTGAATCCCCTCACCCCTCTCCCACACTTCCAGCCTGCACCCCAGTTCTTGTATGCATAAATAAATAAACCTTTAAAAAATGTTTGTATGCATAAATAAGTACATCTTTTAAAAAAAGATGCCATTTGTGGCGACATGGATGTGCTAAGTGAAGTAAGCTAGAAGGAGAAAGATAATTACAGGGTGGTTTCACTTATTGTGGAACATAGAGAAACCATTATGGGGTCATACAAAGATAAAGTTCTATAGCTTACCATAGCACAAAGGCATTTGGGTCGAGTGGGTGCAGGGAGAGTGTGTAGGAATGAAAATGGAGGGGGGCACAAGAACAGCATGAACTATGGTGGAGGACTATAGGTGCTTTGGTGATGGAGAACTGTGGTGACCTCTCGTGAGTGGGGAAATCCTAAACTGTCAAAAAACTAACAGGGATCTATGAAAAGATATTTCATTTAAAAAATAAAATAAAAATATATCTATTTGATGTTGTATATGTATTGAGAGAAAAAAAGGAATGCTGTTAAAGTTTGCCCTATCAAGAGTCTTCTGGGAACTGAGAATTTTATTTGCCAGGAGACAAATTTATTGAATTTTTTTAAAGACTTATTTATTTTATGCATACAAGAACAAGGGTGTAGGCCAGAGATGTGGGACAGTGAGAGGGTTCACCAGAGACAGCGTGGGGAGCAGAACAGGCAGATTGACTGAAATACAATACCAAGAGGAGCAGCGGGCAAGGCAGGAGAGGTCTGTTGTGCCATGTGGGAAACTCCCTGGCCAAAGATCCAACTCGTGCTGCAGTGGCTGTGGATAGATTCATAGGCTGAGATTTAACTTGTTGTGCCACCAGGGAGGCCCATTGATTGAAATTTTTGATGTAGCTTCTTCACAAAACCAGTCCAATGGTGTCCTGGTTATTTGACTGCACCCTTTAGCTTAGACTATTTACTCATTATATTTAAAAATATATGCCATATATTCCTAATCAGCTCACCTGCCTTTGGGCACTTCAATTATTTCCATACTTGGCTAAATGGTGCTGCAATGAAGTAGAAATGAAAATATCCCTTTGAACTATGCTTTTCAAACATTCAGTTAGATATCTAGAAGTGGAATTGCTGGACCACATGTAAGATTTTTAGGGTTTTGAGAAACAGCCATACTATTTTCCACATGGACAAGTCTACATTCACACCAGTGGTGTTCCCTGCTTAAAAATAGCAATGACAGTCTTCCCACTTATCAATACAATTGCTGAAATTCACAATGATATTCAGTCTGTACGTGGGTGTGGATGATTTTAATAGAATCAACTTTTCAGTCTTTAATATACAATATAGGGCCTCCCTGGTGGTGCAGTGGCTAAGCACTGTGCCGTGGAGCTGTGGGCAGTGGCCACGTGAGTTCCACACCGGCCTGGGAGATTCCCACATGGTGCGACAGACCTCCACTGCCTCGCCCACTGCTCCCCTCAACAGTGTGTTTCGGTCGGTCTGCCTGTTCTGCTCCCCACTCTGTCTCTGGTGAACCCTCTAGCTGCCCCATGCCTATGGCATGTACCCCAGCTTGTATGCATAAATAAATAAATCTTTAAAAAATACACATATACTTTTTCTTTAAAATTAATTTTTTGGGCAAAAATGGACATTCTTGTATCCTTGGGTAAATTGCCAAAAGTGGGATTGCTGGGTCATATGGAAGCTCCATGTTGAGCAGTTTGAGGAATCGCCATACAGCTTTCCATAGTGGTTGGACCAGTTCACATTCCCACCAGCAGTGTAGAAGAGTTCCTTTTTCTCCACATCCTTTCCAGCATTTGTTGTTGCCTGTATTTTTAATGTGTGCCATCCTCACAGGTGTGAGGTGGTATCTCATAATGGTTTTGATCTGCATTTCCTTGATTATAAGTGATGTTGAGCATTTTTTCACGTATCTGTTGGCCATTTGCTTTTCTTCTTTGGAGAAGTGCCTTTTGAGCTCTTCTGCCCATTTTTGATTGGGTTATTGGCTTTTTTTTTGTTGAGTTGTGTGAGTTCCTTGTAAATTTTTGTTATCAGTCCTTTATCAGATGTATTGTGTGCAAAGATCTTTTCCCAGTTGGTAGGGTGTCTGTTAGTTTTGGTTAATGTCTCTTTTGCTGTACAGAAGTTTTTTATTTTGATATAATCCCATCTTTTTATATTGTCTTTCACTTCCTTCGCTTTGAGCGATGTGTCTTTCAAGATTTTGCTGAGATGTATGTCATGTAGAGTTTTGCCTATATTTTCTTCTATACATTTTATAGTTTCAGGTCTTACATCCAGGTCTTTTATCCATTTTGGGTTGACTTTTGTGCAGGGTGTGAGGTAGTAGTCTAGCCTCATTTTTTTGCATGTGGCTGTCCAGTTTTCCCAGCACCATTTATTGAATAGACTGTCCTTGTTCCACTGCATTTTCTTTGCTCCTTTGTCAGACTAGTTGTTCATAGTTATGTGGCTTTAATTACATGCACCCGTATGTTCATTGCGGCACTGTTCACAATAGCAAAGGTATGGAAGCAACCCAGATGTCCAAAAATAGATGATTGGATCAAGAAGATGTGGTACATATACACAATGGAATACTATTCAGCATTCAAAGAAGATAAACACATGCAATTTGCAGCGACATGGATGGAATTAGGGGGGATCATACTCAGTGAAATAAGCCAGAAAAAAAGAGAAAAATATCGAATGGTTTCACTTATAACAGGACTATAAGGAAACCAAATAGGAGAGAGACAATCAACGGGGTGGGGGGGGGGCGGAGGGAGGGAAGGAAAAGCGCTCAAAATGGAATAGAAAAGAACACAAGGTCCCACGGAGATGGATCACGGGTGAATTGGTGGTGGGCTACCAAAGGGGAATACAAAATGTAAAAGACATAAATAAATAAAAATATATATTAAAAAAATGGACATTCTCACCATTGCTTTTCAATATGGTACTGGAAGTCCTAGCTAGAGAAATTTGGCAAGGGAAGAGCATAAAATGGATCTAAATAAGGGAAGAAGAAGCAAAAATAACATTTTTTCCAGATGATATGATAATGTATTGCAAATATCCTGTTCTTCTCCCCACTCTGTCTCTAGTGAACCCTCTCATTGCACCACACCTCTGGCCTGCACCCCAGCTTGTATGCAAAAAAAAATGTTTAAAAATATAAAATTATAGATCTAGGTTTTAAAAAAAATATTTATAAGATTGTCAAAATATACTTATTTCCAATGTGTGAATTCAGTGGATTATAATTCTAGAAATTATATTAGAATTATATTAGAATAATTTCTTTTTCAAAATTAACTTATATATTTCATCTCAATTCATTTATTTAATGAAAATCAAAATTAACCGACACATTTGGATTAAAAAAAAAGCTCTTCAATCAAAATCATTGTGAGTCAGATCCAGCAAGATCTAGTTTGTTTTATACACTCTGATATGCAACAATTTGTGTACAATAACATGAGAAAAAGTTTGTGGAGGAATTTACAGAGTTTTGTGACATAGGACATGAGGAAACAAATGTACACTATGGTGGCAATGGGGCTCTCAGGAAATGTTAACCCACAAAGGGAGGTGAATCATAAGGAAAAGCTGGATTTGGGAGAAGGAGGTTAGGCCTTCTTAGTTACATTCAGTTTAAACTTTTAAAGAAAATTTGGATTAAAATATGCAGAAGTGAAATAGATAATCTAGAGGATTATTTTAGGGTTAAAGAGGTAGACTTAATAACAATGTTATAAGTAAGAGTTGAGGCTAAGAAGATTTATCACTGCTGTGGACAGAAAGGGGAAAGAGAACTTGATTTTTAATTTTCTTTAAAGATTTATTTATTTATACATACAAGGTGGGGTACAGGCCAGATGTGTGGGGGTGGTGAGAGGATTCACCAGAGACAGAGTGGGGAGCAAAGCAGGAAGATTGACTGAAGTACACTGCTGAGGGGAGCAGCAGGAGAGGCAGGAGAGGTCTGCTGACCATGCGGGAATCTCCCTGGCGGGGTATCGAACTTGTGCTGCAGTGGCTCTGGATAGCTTCATAGTGCTGCACTTAACCCGTTGTGCCACCAGGGAGGCCCTTTTTTTTTTTTTTTAATTTGGAGGTAGAAATAAAAATTTGAATTAAAAAAATAAGAATGGTTAATTCTAATAGAATAGCATCATGAAACTCAAATTAAAACCATTTTTTTTTTAACTTTGAGTCTATCCTCAATTGAGCTTGCTTTGAGGCATTAATGGGAAGGTATTAAATCTGAAGATGTCAGTTAATTTTTTTTTTCCTGTTTTGTGATTGACCAGGCTTTTATGATTAGATGATCATGCCTCCAGTTTTAATTTTGAAAAGGTCTATAAATGATATGGGTTTATGTAGAAATTTTTCATAGTATACTGGCAATCAATCCTATAAGAGTTCAGCTTAGAGACAGTGATAAGTACTCATTTACATTAGTGCCAGAAATAATATCCTAACCAGACTGTCCCTGAGACATATTTTTGGTTCTCTTTCCAGATACCTAATGTTGTGGGTAGTTGCCCAGTGTCTGAGCCTGGTCTTCCAGCCTTCTGTTAATATCATGAGACTTCATATATTTTCAACACAATTCAGTTTTGATTGAGATTTAAGAAAATACTCTGGGAGATATTGAAGTAATTTAGTTGAGACAGAATTGACCCCCATCTACAGTTTAATTCTTCAGAAATAGTGATACCATGTGCCTCCTTGGTGGTCTAGTGTTAAGTCTCAGTCCTGTCACCACTATGGCCTGAATTTGATCCCCAGCCAGGGAGCTAACCCACACATGGTGCAGCAGACCCCTCTTGTCTGCCCTGCTGCTCCCTTTAGCATTGTATTTCAGTAGATCCCTTTGCTTTGCTCCCCACTCTGTCTCTGGAGAATCCTCTCACCCTCACACCTCTGACTTACACCCAAGTTCTTCTACACAAATGAAAGAAAAAAAATTATGACACCACTAAAACTCTACTCAAATGAAGAGTCTACCTGGGGAGAACAGCAGTGATTACCAACCTGGTCAGTAAATGACTTTCAGGAGCTGGGAAAGTTAACTGGCCTGATTTGGCTGTTAGGTGATAAGGGAGATAGCTGTGGATGGTTCCCCTTTGATTTGGTCTCATTGCAATATTTGACATTCTTGCAGATTCCAGAGGAGTAGCTTTGGGCTTTATATCAGCTTGCTTATGTATGGGAGCAGGAGGGGATGGGGAGTGATAGGACTTTAAAGGTTTTAGCAATCAAATTAAAAAAAAATGGAGTTAAACTTATTATTCAAGGAACATTTATAAGTTAGCCAAACCAAATGAACTAGACCAAAATTATAATAAATATCTTTCGGTTAATTTAAACACATATCTAAAATGTAATGATCATTTTAAGCTTAATTTCATTAACTTTTAAAAGAAATATCTAGCAGTCTTGAAAGGATCATGTGAGCAGATGGCAATTTGGCATAGCAACACATTCCAATGGCAGCATTACCAAGTAATTAAAAATTTTATCTCATGCCTCCTGAAATTAGGAAAAAATAATGAACAAGATGAGAGATACAACAAAGACAGTAAAGAAAATATGAAAAAAAAAATAAACACAAATCATGAATAGAATGCAATTGCTGAACTTCAAAAGCACTTTGGTGGTGGGAAAACTATGGTGACTTCACCTAAGGGGATAAGTCTTATATTCTGATAAAATAAACAAGGATGTTTAAAAACATCCAAGGATGTGTATGTGTGTGTGTGTGTGTGTGTGTGTGTGTGTGTGTGTGTAATCTCAGATAAATAACATTAAAAAACTACAACAGAAGTAATTCCACTTTATCAATGAGGAAAAGAATAAATCAGTGAGAAGGAAGTTATAGGGTTGAAGAAAGTATTTTTTTTTTTAGAAAAGTCATCAAATAGAAAAAAAATAATTTAAAAAATGAAAATGGAAGAGACTTATAGGAGAATATCAAAAGGAACAACACTTGTTTATAGAGGTTCTAGAAGAAATGAGAGAGAAAAGAGTTGAAGGAACAAAAGTTCTATTTGAATAAATGGTAGCCAAGGAATTCACTCAAACTGGCAAATTCAAATCCAAAAAACTCAGAGTTCCAAACAAAATAAACTTAAACAGATGCACTGCAAAGACAAGTAATAATTAAAATGGCAAAAAATAAAGATAAAGAGAGAATCTTAAATGCAGTTAGAGAACAAAGAGTAATACATAAAGGAAGTTTTATAAAACTGTCAGTAGATTTTTCAGCACAAAACTTATATGTGACAGGGGAATGGAATGAAATATTCAAAATGCTGAAAGGAAAATACATCCATTCAACAATAAACAAGCCAGCTAGGCTAACACTCAGAATTGAAAGAACAATAAGAGCTTTACAGACAAGAATTGAAGGAATTCATCTGCTCTAAACTGACCTTGCAAGACCTTGATTCTATAAAACAAAACGTTGACTCACTTAGAATTAACAAGATATCCAAAACAAAATATTGGAGGCATAAAAGCGAAAATGCAGACCAGTGTAAGGAACTTAAGATAACTGGCTGTCAAAATAGTAAAGGTCATAGGAATAAAACCCTTTATAGAACCCATCTAATAACCACGGAACAAAAATACCTAGAAGAAACAAAGAAGATAATAATAGAATCCAAACATCATACAAAATACAGTAATGAAAATAAAAGGAGAGTATAAGGACAAAAGAAAAAAATATATATCATTGGACATGTGTATTTTGATTAATTCCCTAAATCTCTTTTTTTAAATTTTTATTTTAATTTTGGGGCATGTATTTTTCATCTTCCCTATGTGCACATGTTCCACTCATCCTTTACCAAACTACTTGTGCCCATACCCAGTCTTCCTCCTTCTCCTTCTCCTTCCCTCTGGTAAACCATTATATCCCTTCAGTGAGTTCAAGATTTAATCATACTATACTTTGTTTGTGTGTGTGACCTCGTTCTTCAAAATCCACCATTCAATATCTGCCTTTCACTTTTTGACTTATTTCACTTCCCATAATCATCTCGAGGTCCATGTGTTTTGTATCAAATGCCACTGTTTCACCTTTTTCACAGGTATGTAGTAATCCACTGAACATGTATTCCACAGTTTCTTTATGCATTCATCTGTTGAAGAATACTTGGATTGGATCCATGACTTGGAAATAGTGCTGTGATGTATATAGGCATAGATAAATCTTGTCATCTAGAGTTTGCATGTTCTTTGACTAAATTCCTAGTAAAGAGATTGCCAATTCATATGAAATTTCCACTTTAATTTTCCTTTTTTAAAGATGTATTTATTTGTGCATACAGGAACTGGGGTGTAGGCTAGAGGTGTGGAGTGGTGAGAGAATTCACCAGAGACAGTGGGGAGCAGAACAGGCAGACTGACTGAAATACACTGCTGAGGGGAGCAGTGAGCAAGGCAGGAGAGGTCTGCTGCACCATGTGGGAAGCTTCCTGGCCGGGGATGGAACTCGTGCTGCAGTGGCTGCCAATAGCTTCATAGTGCTGAGACTTAACCCATAGTGCCACCAGGGAGACCCCATTTTAATTTTCTTAAGACATCCCCATACTGTTTTCCACAGACACTGCACCAGGTAACTTTTCCACAACAGTGAATGAGATTTTCCCCTGCAACCTCAGCAGCATTTGTTGATGCCATTTTTTTTTAATGGACACTACTCACAGAGGTAATGTGGTATCTCAATGTAGTTTTTATTTGTATTCCTTATAATACGTGAAGTTGAACAAGTTTTTACATGTATAGGATATCAGAAAGTCTTCTTTAGAAAAGTGTCTCTTTGAGTCATTTGTTCATATTAAGTTCTTTGTTCATATTTGGGATGTTTGCTTTTTTGATGTTGGATTGTATAATAACTGTAAAATTTGGAGATTAACCTCCTTGTAAGAAGTATGGTATGCAAATAATTTTTCCCAGTCTGTAAGTTACCTTGTTCTTTTTGTGATAGTTTCTTTTAAGGTAAAAAGGCTTTTAAATTTTTTGCAGCCTCACTTTGTCACTTTTACTTTTGTTTCTCTTGCTTTTGGAATTGAGTCACCAAATACATCTTTGTGGTAAATGTCCTTTAGCATCCCTTATATTTTCGTTCAAGTACTTTTGTTTTCAGTTCTTATATCCAGAACTGCAATCCATTTTCAATTATTTTTTGTGTATATGAAATTATATATGGATCTTGTTTCATTTTTTTTTTTTTGCAATTGACTATCCATATTTTCCAACTCCATTCATTAAAGAGGTTATCTTTTCTACATGGTGAGAAGCTTATTTGTCGAAGATTATCCATATTATCATGTTATCTCTGTATGCAAAATAAAGTATATGCACTATATTTCAATTGAATTACATTGGCCTGTGTTTCTTTTTTTTTTTAAAGATTTATTTATTTATGCATACAAGCTGGGGTATAGGCCACAGGCGGGGCGGAGAGAGGGTTCCCCAGACACCGAGTGGGGAGCAGAACAGGCAGATCGATGGAAATACCCTGCTGAGGGGAGCAGCAGGCAAGGCAGGAGAGGTCTGCCAGCCATGTGGGTATCTCCCCTGCCGGGTGTCGAATTCACGTCCTGCTGCCAACAGCTCCACAGCGCAGCGCTCAACCGCTGCGCCACTAGGGAGGCCCCATTGACCTGTGTTTCTGTCTTAACTTCTGTACCACACACTTTTGATTACTGTGTAATATAGTTGAAGTCAGGAAGTGTGACACCTCCATTTTCTTCTTTGCTCTTGGTGATGTTATGGCTATAAGGGGTATTTTGTGGTTACATATAAATTTGATAACTAATAATTGTTCTATTTTCTTGAAAAAAATAATTTGTATTTTGATAGTTATGGCAATAAATCTGCAAATTGCATTGAGTAATATGGCCATTTTAATAATATTTATTCTAATGATCCATTAACATAGGCTATTGTCCATTTCTTTGTGTCTTCCTTTATTTCTTTAACAGATTTTTATAGCTTTCAATATAGAGATCCTTTACCTACTTTATTAAATTTACTTCTATGTTTTTCATTCTTTTTGGTGTGATTGTATATATGATTGTATTCCGGGGTATCCCTGGTGGCGCAGCCATTAAACGCTGCTCTGTGGAGCTGTGCGCAGCGGCAAAGCGAGTTCAAAGCTGGGCTGGAGAGATTCCCACACGGTGCGGCAGACCACTCCTGCCTCACCTGCTGCTCCCCTCAGCAGTGCATTTCTGTTGATCTGCCTGTGCTGCTCCCCACTCTGTTTCTGGTGAACCCTCTCGCTGCCCCACGCCTCTGGCCTGTACCCCAGCCTGTATGCATAAATAAATCTTAAAAAAAAAACATATGATTGTATTCTTCATTTCCCTTTCTTCCGATACATTGTTTTCATATAGAAATGTCACCAATATTTGTGCATTGTTTGTGTATGCTGCCACTTCATTGTATTCATTTATTGTTCCTAATTTTTTGTATAGTCTTTTGATTTATCTAAGTATATTAACATGTCATCTGAAAATAGTGGCAGCTTTGCTTCTTTTCCATATTGGATTCCTTTTATGTCTTATTATCTAATTGTTACTGCTAAGATTTCCAATACTTTGTGGAATAATAGTAGCGAAGGTGGACAACCCTGTCTTGTTTCTGATTTTAGAGAGAATGCTTTCAGCTTTTCACTGTCAAGTATGATGTTGACTGTGGATTGTCACCAATGACTTTTACGATGTTTAAACAAGATTCATTCATTCATTCCCTTTATATATATACATAAATATTTATATTATTTATATTATATTTTTATATTTATATTTATTCATTTATTTATTTAAATATTTATTTATTTATGCATGCAAGCTGGGTACAGGCCAGAGGCATGGGGCGGTGAGACAGTTCAGCAGAAACAGAGTAGGGAGCAGCACAGGCCAATCGATGGAAATACACTGCTAAGGGGAGCAGTGGGAATCTCCCCAGCTGGGCGTTGAACTCCCGTCGCAGCTGCCTACAGCTCCACAGCGCAGAGCTTAACTGCTGAGCCACGAGGGAGGTCTCCATTTTTTATATATATTTTTTTATCATAAATGGATATTTGATCTTGTTGAATGGTTTTACAGCAACTATTGACATGATCCTGAGGTTTTTGTCTTTTTTTTTTAATTTGGTGAATGGCATTAATTGATTTGCATGTTGAACTAGCCTTTGATCCTCACTTAAAATGTACTTGATTGTGGCAGATCATTCTATGGATATATTGTTGTATTTAGTTTGTCAGGGTTCTGTTGAGGTATTTTTATATATATTTTCAGATATATACAAATATCTTCAGATATATTTGTCTATACTTTATTTTAAAGATTTATTTATTTATGCATACAAGCTGGGGTACAGGCCAGAGACGTGGGGCAGCAGAGGGTTCACCAGAGACAAATTGGGGAGCAGAACAGGCAGATCGACGGAAATACACTGCTGAGGGGAGCAGCGGGTGAGGCAGGAGAGGTCTGCCACGCCATGTGGGTATCTCCCTGCCAGGAGTCAAACTTGCGTCGCCGCTGCCGACAGCTCCACAGCACAGTGCTTAACCGCTGCGCTACCAGGGAGGCCCTGTCTATACTTTTTATATGCTGTCTTCATTGGTTTGGGGAACAAAATAATGCTGGCATCATGTAAAAGTTGTGAAGCCTTTCTCCCTCTGATTTTTTTTTCCTTTTTTGAAGAATTTTAGAAGGGTAGCTTTTATAGATTCTTTGATTTTTTGGTAGAATTCACAGGAGAAGTCACCTGGTCCTAGAAATTTTGCCTTCCAGAGACTATAGCTCTCTCATTTTCATCACTTGAGAATGAAGTGTTTAAGAGTCTTTTTTATCCTGGTTCAATATGGGGAGGTTGTATGAGTCTAAAAACTGTCCATTTCTTCTAGGTTTTCCCAATTCATTTTCTTAAGACTTTTGTAACAGGTTATTATGATCATTTCTGAAGACTCTGTTATGATTGTGCCTATTTCATTTCTGATTCTACTAATTTGAGTTTTATTTTCCTCTTCCTCACAAGCCGAACTAATGGTTTGTCAATTTTATTTATTCAAATAACTAATTATTGGTTTCCCTGATCTTTTGAATATACTGTTTTCTATTTCATTTATTTCTGTTCTAATTTTTATTATTTTTTCCTTCACTGTTTTTTTGTATTTTTTTCTTCTTTTCGTATTATCTTCAGCTGCAGAGTTAGATTGTTAACTTGTGATTTTTCTTTTTCTAACGGAGGATTGTTTTGCTATTAATTTCCCACGTAATACTGCTGTTATAGCATTGGATTTGAAATAGCAAAACAGTTTGTACTCATAAATAAATGAATCTTTTTTAAAAACTTCCTATTACTTGCTACTTCCCAATTAAGATCTTTAATCTGTGAGCCATTAGCCTTTTCTTTTTCCCTCTACAGACGCTGAAGTCATTCCATGTATTAATTAATATTTTTTCTTACCTTCCATTCTAATATACTAACCAGTCAACTAAACTTCCAGAGGTAATCAATACATTAAAAAAATATTATTAGGGCCTCCCTGATGGCACAGCTGTTGAGCGCTGCGCTGTGGAGCTGTCGGCAGCGGCAACCCGAGTTCGACGCCCAGCCAGGGAGAATCCCACATGGCGCGGCAGACCTCTTCTGCCTTGCCCGGTGCTCCCCTCAGCAGTGTATTTCTGATCTGCCTGTTCTGCTCCCTGTTCTGTCTCTGGTGAACCCTCTCGCCGCCCCATGCCTCTGGCCTGTACCCCAGCTTGTATGTGTAAATAAATAAATCTTAAAAAATTATCATTTAATATGCTTTTTGAAAGGTATCTCATTCACCATACAACACTGTGACTTACCATATTATTAACTTAACAAAACAGTTGTCTTTATAAAAAGGGGATATGTCTCCTAAGAAAAGACACGTCTGAAACTGTTTCATAGGAATTAATTTACTTGCTGATTGCATTGTGGAAAAGATATAGTTCACGTAATTTCTATAGAAAATCCATTATATTACCTTGCTGATGATATATGAAGTTTTTATATTAGTAATTCATGATCATTTCCATTTCTTCATATATCTTAGGATACTTGTTATAAATAATTAATCTGACATTTTAAATGGAATTTGTCAAAAATTGTTTCTTACTTGTGAAATTAATTTATTAATATTAAATAAGATATTTAAATACCAAATCATATTTTATCTAATTGAAGGCAAAATAAAAGTAATTATTTCAACCATAGCAGGACAACCATGGACTGATAAAATGTACTATTTCTCTGGAATTTTAAAATATTAAAATATTAACTAACATTTCAACATATGCTTCCCCCCTTATACCTATGAAAAGTAAGCTAACTTAATTATATTCCAAAGAAAGAATATTCTCTACTTTGGCCAGTGCATATTGCTTTATGTTTTTCAAGAACTTCTAAGTCAAAACTACAATCAGAATATTTAACTTCTTAGCCTTTAAATGTTGTGAAGTTTTCCTTGCTTGTTTATTATTTTTCAAAATTTAATAAAGATAGGAAATATTAAGGTAAAATTGAAATAAAGCATAACTTTCTCCTCCCTAAGGAAGATAAATGTGAATTTTATTTCTGAAAGTTTATAAACATCTATCATTAATGTCCTTGAAACTGAAGCCTCCTAAATAATATCTCCTATCCACTTTTATTCTCAATCAGTAAGACAGGTCTGGGAAAAATGGCAGAGAAAAAGGACAGTAAATATTCTTCCATTAGTAACACACCAAAATGTGCTATTTCATCCACTACATGAAAGAACTACAAAAGGACAGTTTTTTTTTTTTTTTAGAAGGAAACACTTTTCATATTGGTACACAAGTTCCTTGGATAAAGAATATAATGAACATTAGATAAATGTGGAAATTGAAATAGTAATCAAACAGCTCAAAAAATCAAAAGGCCTGAGCTATGTTGTTTCACTAGTGATTTCTAACAAAATCTTCAAGGATGAATTGATACATAGACTTCTCAACCTCTTCAAACCCCCAACAAAACAGAGGAATGCTTTCAAACACATTTTATAACACCAACGATTAAGTGCTGCTCTGTGGAGCTGTTGGCAGTGGTGAACTGAGTTTGATGACCGGCCAGGAGATTCCCACATGGCGCTGCAGATCTCTCCTGCCTCACCCACTGCTCCCCTCAGCAGTGTATTTCCATCAATCTGCCTATTCTGCTCCCCACTCTCTCTGGTGAACCCTCGTGCCACCCCACACCTCTGGCCTGTACCCCAGCTTGTATGCATAAATAAATAAATCTTTAAAAACAAATGAATTTAAGGGATGATATATGATGGCAAAGTGGAAATTATTCTATGGATGTCAGAATGTTTCAGGATCAGAAAATTGACTATTGCAATTCACCACATCAAAAATATAAAGTCAAAAACCATGATTGTGTCAGTGGATACAAGAAACAATTTGATAGGAAGGTTTCACATCCTTTAAAGATGAGAACCTTCAAAAATTGGGATAGATGAAATATATGTCAAAATAAAAAAGTTTATCTATAACAAATACATAATATTTAATGACAAAATTCCAATATTTTATTCTAAGATAAAGTGAAGGATGTCTACTTTCACAGACCATTCATAAACACACACACACACACACACACACACACACACACACACACAAAGAATCCAAATTGGAAGGAAAAAAGATAAAAAGATGTAAAACTATCTTTATTTTAATATTACATAATAATATGCATAGAAATCCTTAAGAACACCATTAAAATTTTTGAAAAAGTAAATGGATACAATAAAGTGGCAAGCTACAAAATCAATTTTTAAAAATCAACTGCAGTTTATAAATAAACAAGCTAGAAGAAAAAGAAATCAAGAGAATAACCCAATTTAAAATCACTTCAAAATTAGTTAAATACAAATTTAAAAAGAAATAAAAAAATGGGTGAACTGAATGATAAAGACTGAAGATTCAAAGAAATGGCAAGAAAGTTCCTGCTCACAGATTTGAAAAGTCAATAACATTAAATGATTGTCTTAGCACAAGGTAAAATACAGACGTAATGCAATCCCTGTCAAAGTTTCAATTACATTTTTTTCCACAGAAATAGAACATTACTGAAATTAAATTGGAAACAAAAAAGACCCTAAATAGTCAAAGTGATTCTAACTAAGAAGAAAAATGGTGGTATCACACACCTAGATGTTAAGCTATAGTATGAAGATATGGTATTCAATCAGTATGATACTGGAATAAATTAGACACACTGACAAATGGAATATAACTTAAAGCCCAGGAATATGCCCACACTTATACGAAGAGTTAACCTATGACAAGGATTCAAGAATACACATAAAAATAAATGAAGTCTCTACAAGAAATGGTGTTGGGAAACTGGACAACCTCAATCAAAAGATTTAAACTAGGTCCTCCCTGGTGATACAATGGGTTAAGTAAGTCTAAGTCTATGAAGCTTTCCACAGCCACTGCAGCACTAGTTTGATACCCGACCAGGGAGATTCTCACATGGCACATGGTGTGGCAGACCTCTCCTGCCTCCCCGGCTGCTCCTCTCAGCAGTGTACTTCAGTCTATCTGTCTGTTCTGCTCCCCACTCTGTCTCTGGCGAATCCTCTCACTCCCCACACCTCTGGCCTACACCCCAGTTCTTGTATGCATAAATAATTAAATCATTAAAAAAAAAGATTTAGGCCTCCCTGGTGGCACAGCGGTTGAGAGCTGCGCTGTGGAGCTGTTGGCAGCGAGTTCGACGCCCAGCCAGGGAGAATCCCACATGGTGTGGCAGACCTCCCTTGCCTCACCCACTACTCCCCTCAGCAGTGTATTTATGATCTGCCTGTTCTGCTCCCCACTCTGTCTCTAGTGAACCCTCTCGCCACCCCACACCTCTGGCCTGTACCCCAGCTTGTATGTATAAATAAATAAAAACTTAAAAAAAATAAAAAAAAAACAATTTAAACTAGACCACTATCTTATAACACATATAAAACTTAATTCAAACAAGAATTAGACTTGAATATAAGTCCTGAACCAACAAAATATAAGAAAAGCCAGTGACTTCACTGATGTCTTTGTGGATTCATCTCCAATTTAAAGAGAAATGAAAGAGAATTTAAAGAAATTCAACAAGTTTTTCACACACAAAAATAAATTATCATTAAAACAAAATGACACGGCCCTCCCTGGTGGTGCAGCGGTTAAGCGCTGTTCTGTGGAGCTGTCGGCAGCAGCGACACGAGTTCGATGCCCGGCCGGGGAGATTCCCACATGGTGCAGCGGGCCTCTCCTGCCTTGCCCACTGCTCCCCTCAGCATTGTATTTCCGTCGATCTGCCTGTTCTGCTCCCCACTCTGTCTCTGGTGAACCCTCTCACCACCCTATGCCTCTGGCCTGTACCCCAACATTATATACATAAATAAATAAATCTTAAAAAAAAGACATCCCACTGAATGTAGAATATTTTGCATAGATACCATCTTCAAAGGGTGGTGTCCAATATCTCTAAAGAACTCATAAACTTCAACATGAAGAAAACTGATAATCCAATAAAAATTGACTAAAAAAACTAAATAGACAATTCTTCAAATAATACATACAGATGGTCAATTGCCATATAACAATGTGTTCATCATCACTCATCACCAGGGAAATGCAAAACAAAATGAGAATGAGACATCAACTTACACCTGTGAGAATTTCCCATATGATAATTAATGAACAGAAATATCTGTTGGCAAGGATGTGGAGAAAAAGGAACTATTATACACTGTGGTGCGAATGCAGCACATGCAGCACTTAGAGTAAACACTAGGAAGTTTTTGATATATTAAAAATAGATCTACCAAATGACCCAGCACTTCCATACATAGGCATCTTTTGATAATGCAAATACCCTAATTCCAAAGGATATATGCATCGCTATGTTTATTACAGTGCTATTTACACAATACAAATTATAGAAACAATATAAATACCAAAGGACAGATGATTTGGATTAGGATGATATGGTTTATTTCGCAATCCATTTTTCTAAATATAAATGTGTTATATGCTGACTGAGTTGCTGCAGTGTTCATCGTGTAGTCGTAATAAAATTTAAGCAATGATAAAAGGAATACGAGGAGGCAATCAGGGGAACGTTAAAAATGGAGTTAGAGACACAATCATATGATGAAATGAAGTTCTTCTTATTGTGCTAGTCTGGGAGGAAATTTTGTCATTCACAGGATAAAGCATTCTGATACAAGGTACAATAGGTTATACTTCATGTTACCCCTGAAAAGCCAGTGTGTGCACACAGAAAATTGGGGAGTATTTGAAAGGAGTGAAATGATCACAGTTTCATTTGGTGCTTGTAAGTCTTGAATCAAATAATTTCATTTTTTGAACTTCAAATTTATTTTTGTAATTAAAACTATTTATTACAAAATAATTTTGAGATGACTAAATGATCTGTGTGTTTTCAAAATTTAAGACATTAAACAAACATAGCCATTTTTTTAATCAGTTATGGATTTTTAGTTTTTGAATGTTATTTTTCCCTATGTTTAAATACACTCGATTCTCAGTAGAATAATGAGCCTCTTTTCAATCTCTGCAATGTACAGTAATCCTGAACATAAAGAGAAGCATGATGGTTGAACTCAGTTTGCAAGAAACAAAGTGGAATGTTAGGGAAGGGACTTTAACTTGAAAAACATAATTATCAAAATTAAATTTTCACATGGGGCCTCCCCGGTGGCGCAGCGGTTAAGTGCTGCACTGTGGTGCTGTTGGCAGTGGCGACGCGAGTTCGACGCCCATCCGGGGAGAATCCCACATGCGTGGCAGACCTCTCCTGCCTCGCCCGCTGCTCCCCTCAGCAGTGTATCTCTGATCTGCCTGTTCTGCTCCCCGCTCTGTCTCTGGTGAATCCTCTCGCCGCCCAACGCCTCTGGCCTGTACCCCAACTTGTATGCATAAATTAAAAATAAATAAATAAATAAAATAAATAAATTTTCACATGATTTAGCAATTACTAAGTTTATTTGATTTTGCTGGAAAATAAATAAATAAATAAATAAATAAATACAAATCGTACCATTGGGTTAACAGAAAAATTTCCTGAAAATCAATGAGTCCTTTGCAGTTCACTGGAGTTCACTTCCAGATATTGCTATGCTGTCATGTATCTGGTCATTTCACTCAAATGAATTGCCTTTGGTTATATAGATGTTAATTTTGGTAATACAATCCAACTCAGCCAGTACTAAAGATAAAATCAGCAACTATGTGTTAATATATTTCACTGATATAAAAAGTCCAATTCTGACCATTGGACTTTTGCCCTATACTTGCAATTTCTCCCTACCCTTCTGCATGGTTTCTTGGATACTGTGTTGTCTGCTTGACCCTGTTTCCATCATGATGATCTGGGTTTTTAAAAAATATATATTGGATTTTTAAAAATATATACTGTGAATTCTACCTTCCCTTCTAAAGACTGAATCTTCTCTCTGTGTTCCATTTATGTGTTATAAATTACAGATGATATTATTTGTATATATACTTTTTGAACTTCAACACTTCTTTCCTTCAGATTCTTCAGATTTATTCTCTACTACCAGTTGGAATACCCCTTCCCCACAGAATATTGTAGTATCACAACATAGTGACAACACACACTGACATATTTTAGAGGAAAGTTCTGTCCATTGAAGATCTGTTTTCTGTTTATGTACTGTATAAGCAATTCTTAACCTCTTAGAACAATGTCTTTCATTGAACTGCACACACACACCCCTCCCCACCATATCATGGAGACTGAATTACATGATGCTGAAAGATCACTGGATCACAGAGAAAAATCAAAGAAAAAAATTTAAAAATACCTAGAGCTTAATGGAATGAGGAAAATACCCTCCAAGATTGCATAGGACTCAGCAAAAGGGGTAGTAAGAAGTATGTAACAATACAGTCCAACATTTAGAAACAAGAACCAAAAGAAACAACCTAATCTCACATGTGGAGTAAATAGAAAACAGTCATTAACAACAACAACAAAAAGCCAGTAAATTAAAGGAATTAGTGAATTTAAAGCAGAAATAAATGAAATGGAAATAAAAAAGACAGTCTAAAAGATCAATGAAACCAAATAACTTGATCTTTGAAAAAAATAAACAAAATAGACAAAGCTCTAGCTAAGCTCATAATATAGAAAAGGGGGGAAAACCTCAAATAAATAGGTTTGTAACAGGGTGTTTCCCAAGGAAGGGGAAGTTTCAGGTTCCCTGGACTTGAGGAATGGCGCAGCTGAGCAAGGAGGAAGAGTAGCTGGAGAGGAGAGTGGGGAAGGAAAGCAGAAGGATGGGATCAAAAAGGAGACCTGGGAGTAGCACTTGGAGCAGAGAGACATTCAAAGAAGCTGCACTTGCTCATATTTTAGAGGAAAGTTCTGTCCATTGAAGATCCGTTTTCTGTTTATATACTCTATAAGAAATTCTTAACCTTTTAGAACATTGTCTTTCAGATTTGACTACAAACACTACCCAGTAATGTATTTGTAATTTCTAATTACTTCATTCCAATATTCTCTTAGAAGATTTCCTAAGATCTATCTTCCAATTTGCATATTATGTATATTCATGAGATATAATATTCAAAGACTATGGCTAGCTAGTGAAAGTGTTAAGGAGCTCTGCCATTTTGAAGCTTACAAAATAAAAAAAAAAAAAAAAGAAATATCACAATATAAGGCAGAAATACCGTGATGTAAATGTTGCTATTTTACCTGAAGAATTCTGAGATCAGAATGACATCTGATTTTTTACATTTCTTGAATTTTTTAGAATTCATTGAAGCGTTTCTACATAACATAGGACACTGTATTAGAACATGCTTAAAGGGCCTTCCTGCTGGCGCAGCGGTTGACCACTGCCCTGTGGAGCTGTGGGCAGCACTTGATGCGGGTTCCACGCCCAGCCGGGGGGAATATCTCATGGTGCGGCAGACCTCTCCTGCCTCGTCTGCTGCTCCCCTCAGCAGTGTACTTCTGATCTGCCTGTTCTGCTCCCCACTCTGTCTCTGGTGAACCCTCTCGCCGCCCCACGCCTCTGGCCTGTACCCCAGCTTGTATGTATAAATAAATAAATCTTAAAAACAAAAGTAAGGTGATTAAAAAAATGCTTAAAATTTCTTATAAGTCTGTATTTTGCTGTTTTTTTTGTTTCTTTACTTTGACTTACAATAAATATTTAATACATATTACAATAATCAGAATTTAAAAGTAAATTTTTTAAATGAAGGCATAGTTTTTAAATTAGTTTTCTCCATTACTATTTTTTTAACACAAACATCACCTTACTATGAGATATTTTTATAAATACAACATAATTTTGAGGACAAATTAGTTTTTAATTATGTTTTATTGTATAATTTAGTATGAGCCAGGTGTATCTTAGACCAAATATTTTAAATTAGAAAGGCATGCAATTCTCAGAATTTTGGACCTCTATATCAAATTTATCATACTCCCACAATCATTTTATACCTTGCTTTTGAAGCTCATTATGTAATTATGAGTTTTTCCCAATAATTTAAAATATGTGAAAAGTTAATATCAACATAATTGAAAGTAAGACTTGCTTTATAGAATTTAGAAAATCAATACTTCATTTATTTTTGAATTTTGTTAAAGATTTATTTTTCTTTATTTATGCATACAAGAACTGGGGTGTAGGCCAGAGGAAGGAGGTGGTATGAAAGGATTCTCTAGAGACAGATTTGGTAGTAGAACAGGCAGATTTACTAAAATACACTACTGAGGGGAGTAGTGGATGAGAGAGCAGAGATCTGCTGTACCATGTGTGTTAATTCCCTGGCCCGGGATCAAACTCATGCCACAGTCCCTGGTGATAGCTTGATAGTACTGAGACTTTAATCTCTGTGCTACCAAAGAGGCCCTCAGTATTTCTTTTAAAAAGGTAAACCAAAATTCATTAAGTCTCATTGGTCTTAGGAACTCCAGAAACACCAAAATGTATATAATAAATATTAAAGAATATAAAGGTAAAAACTTATAGCAGACTATAAGCTCCCAAGCCCCTTGAAGAGAGGAGCCAAGCCATTCCAGGTCCCATGAACTTCAACCAGCCATGCTCCCCTGAAATTAAGTCCCTCAATCAGTGAGTGGGGAGGAGCCACAGCCAGCAGAAGTCTAAACTATAGGAGTGGGACCCCAAATAAATTACGTAGTTAAGGAAAAGCAAAACAAATGGGCACATCAGTTTTCATGGGACTACTAAAACAGACAGAACAAATATCCAGAACCCAACTTCAATGGCATGGAAAATGATGTTCTTCTTATCAGATACAGAGCTTATTTTTACCTCATTGATAATGAATTCAAATAAATGGAAAAAACAGAAATAATTGCAGAAAAAAAATGAATGACTTCAGAAAAAAATACAACAAACAGAAGCTAGAATTCAAGATACACTTAAGAAAATAATGGATACTCGGGATATAAAAGGAGAAATGGAAGAGATAAAATTTTCATTAACTATTGGTAATGAAGAAGCATTACAGGTAAAGAGAGAATGGAAAGACATATTCCAAATACTTAAAAATAAATACTGACAATCAACAATATTCTATCCTACAAAGCTCTCTTTCATATAAGAGGGAGAAATAAAGGTCTTCTCAGACAAAGAGAGACTAAGGAGTTTGAAAACTCTATATACCAATCGAAGAAATTTTGACAGGCTTCCTCACATCTAAACTGAAAAGTGAAACATAGAAAAAGATTGAAAAGGGTAATAAATTGAACCACAAAAGTTAATAATGGAATGGCTGTGATAATACTTAAAGGTAAATGGAATGAACTTACTAAATAAAATAAATAAAGTTTATACTCTGATAAGGAAGCAGAATCCAAGTTTCTGCTGTCTCCAGAAAGCACACATATATTCAAAGATGAACTTAGGCTTGACATGAAGGACTGGAAATCGATCCTACAACAAGTGGGAACAATGGGAGCTATGCACAGTCATAGACATATCAAACAACAACAAAAAAGATTTTTAGTTAAAAAGCACATCAACATCCACTTTTACCAATGGACAGATAGACTACAAGGAAATTACACAGTGACATAGTGGTCTTAAACAACAACAAAACAGATCTAATTGATTTTTACAGGACAATACACCCACAAAAAGTAGAACACACATTGTTCTCATGTGTATTGGGCACATTCTTCAAAAAAGACCACATTCTGTGTCAGGAAACAATCATCAACAAATTCACAAAAATATAAATTATATCTAACATGTCTCCACCTTAGAAGCCAAATTTTAAAACAAAGTAAGAAGCCTTTTTAAAACATACAGATTGAACAATACGCTACTGAAAGACTATTGAACTAATGAGGAGATCAAAGACAAAACAAAAAACAAAAAAAAACAAAATTCAAGACAAAAGATAACAAGGAAGAAAAACTCCCAAAAATTATGGTACAAAGAGAAAGCAATACATACTATAAGATAAATATATAGCGAAACAAGCCCACATCAAGAAACAAGGTAAAGTTCAAATAAATAACCTTATCTTTCATCTCAATGGATAATAAAAATAGCAAATAATTAAAAAATCAGTAGAACAGAAATAATACAAATCAAAAGAGAAATAAATGAAATAAAAATGAAAAAGAATATCTAAGCCTAAGTAAATAAAAGTTTTTTTTTTAAATATAAAGAAAATAAGCAAACTTCTAGCAAGTCTCACTGAGAAAACAAGGGAGAAATCTCAAATGTAAAATCAAAATAAAAGGGAAGAAATGACAACAGATGCCACAGAAGTCCAGAGAATAATTAGAAAACTATGAATATTTATACACTAATAATTCAATAATGTAGAAGAAAAGAACAAGCCTTAGAAATGTGCAATCATCTGAAAATAAATAAGGAAGAAATCGAAATATTGACAAAATGAATCACAAGAAAGCAAATTGAAACAGTAATCAAAACTCTCCCATAAAACAAAAGTCAAGGACCAAATGGCTTCACAAGTGAGCTATAAACCTTCGAAGATGAACTAATAACTAGTCCGATCAAACATTTAAAAAAAAAAATAGGAACACATCCAAACACATTTTAGGATGCCAACATTACTCTAATACCCAAACCATAGACAACACACACACACAAAAAGATAACTACAGAACAATTTCCATTATGAAGATATATACAAAATTCATCACCAACAAAATCTTAGCAAACTGCATCCAGCAATGCATTGAAAGGATCATGCACCATGAGCAAGTCTGATTCATACCAGGGGTATAAGTTTGGTTCAACATCTGAAGACCAATCAACAAATTAATCACATTAACTTAAGGGGAAAAATAAAACCACATATATCTAGCTCAGTAGAAGCTGAGAAAGAATTTAACAATATCCAACATGCACTTACGATGATAATTCTCAAAAAGCTAAGGCTAAATAATAAAATAAACACTGAAATGAATATACAAAGTTAATATCATTCTCAATAGTTAAACACAAAGCATTTCCGGGCCTCCCTGGTGGCGCAGCGGTTGAGCGCTGCGCTGTGGAGCTGTAGGCAGCAGCGACACGAGTTAGTCGCCCAGTCGGGGAGAATCCCACATGGTGCGGCAGACCTCTCCTGCCTTGCCCACTGCTCCCCTCAGCAGTGTATTTCTGATCTGCCTGTTCTGCTCCCCACTCTGTCTCTGGTGAACCCTTTCGCTGCCCCACGCCTCTGGCCTGTACCCCAGCTTGTATGTATAAATAAATAAATTAAAAAAAAACACAAAGCATTTCCATTGAGATTTGGTAAAAGAAAAATATATTCGCTGTCACCACTACTATTCAAAATAGTATTGGAGTCTTTGCTAGACCCATTAGAAAAGTGAGAGATATAAGAGGAATCCAAATTGGTGCAGAGAAAGTAAAATGAACATTATTTGCAGAAGACATGATAATATACTAAGATAACCTTCAAATCTCCACAGAAAAAATAATTAAAACTTTTAATGAGTTTTGCAAAGTAATAGGGTATAAAATCAATAAAAAAGATCAGTTGTCTTCATATATGCAATGAAATAGCACAGTAAGAAATTAAGAAGATTATCCCATTTACAATTGCAACAAAAGAATTGAAACTTAGGAGTAAATCTATGAAAGGAGGTACAAGATCTATACAACAAAAACTATAAGACACTGCATTAAGAAGAGAAGGAAAGACAAATAAATGGAAAAATATTTCCTGCTCATGGATGGAAGAATCAAAAAGTGAAATGGACATCTACCCAAAGAAATATACAAAGTCAATAAAATCCCAATAAAAATTTTAATGGTATTTTTTAAAAAAATAGAAAACAGGGTCTCCCTGGTGGCTCAGCGGTTAAGCGTTGTGCTGTGGAGCTGTCTGCAGCGACAACCTGAGTTCGAAGCCCAGCCAGGGAGATTCCCAGATGGCGTGGCAGGCCTCTCCTGCCTTGCCTGCTACTCCCCTCAGCAGTGTAATTCCGTGATCTGCCTGTTCTGCTCCCCGCTCTGTCTCTGGTGAACCCTCTCGCCACCCCACACCTCTGGCCTGTACTCTAGCTTGTATGCATAAATAAATAAATATTTAAAAAAAATAGCAACAAACACTACTAAATTAAAATGGGATGACAAAGGACAATCAATAACCAAAATAATGTTGATAAAAAAGAATGGATTTCACAGTATACTGTAAAGTCTTTTTTATTTAAAGATTTATTTTTGTATACAAGCTGGGGTACAGACCAGCAGAGGCGTGGGGCGGCAAGAGGATTCACCAGAGACAGAGTGGGGAGCAGAACAGGAAGATCGACAGAAATACACTGCTGAGGGGAGCAGTGGGTAAGGCAGGAGAGGTCTACAGCACCATGTGGGAATCTCCCAGGCCGTGATTCAGACTTGCTTTGCCACTGCCAACAGCGCCACAGTGTAGTGCCTAACCCTTGCACCACTGGGGAGGCCTTATACTGTAAAGTTTTAATAATTAAAATAACCTGGCATTGGAATAAAGAAGGCACACATTGATCAATGGATTAGAATTGAGAGACCAAAAATAAAGCCACACTTATATGGACAGTTAATTTCTGACAAAACAGCCAAGAATACACTGTGGGACAAGAAAACTTTCTTCTATAAATGGTGATGCGTCAATTGGGCAACCACATGCAAAAGAATGAAACTCGACCATTATCTACCTCACCCTATTCAAAAAATCAATTCAAAAATAGGTTAAAAAAAAATTGGCTATGATATTTGAAACCATGAGTTACACAGAAGAAAACACAGACCAAGCCCTCCATGATATGAGCTTCAGTGATGTCCTAGGAATTCAACAGAAATGGAAACAAAAGGGAACATAAGCATGTGCTACTTTATTTAACAAAAAAAATTCTGAACAGTGAAAAAAAAAACGTAAATGAAATGAAAGGAACCCTAATGAATGGTAGAAAATATTTACACACCATACATGTACTGATATCAAAGAACTACAGATAATTTATAAACTCAACTACAGATAATTTATAAACTCAACAAAAAAAATGAATGGTAGAAAATATTTACACACCATACATGTACTGATATCAAAGAACTACAGATAATTTATAAACTCAAAAAAAAGAAAAAAAAAACACAATAAAAATTGGAAGAAAAATAAACAGGTACTTCCCCAAAGAAGAAATACAAATAGGAAATGGGGACATAGAAACTTGTTCAATATCACTTATCATCAGGGAAATGCAAATCAAAACCAGTTGAGATATCAACTCACTCCAATAAAAGTATATATGTGTGTGCATACACATCTAAAAAAACCAATAGAAACAACAAATGGTGGTGAGTGTGTTTGGAGAAAAACAAACCCATGTGTGTCGTTGGTCTGGCCCCTATAGAAAACATTTTGAAGTTTCTTCAAAATATTAAAAACAGATCTCCCAACAATTCTAACACTAGCTATCATCTGACAAATGCAAAATAACTACTATAAAGTCACTTATGCAATTCTATGTTCATTGCAGCATAGCCAAGCCATGGAAAATAGATAACTGGATCCAAAAGATATAGTATATATACACAATGTATTTACCTATCAATAAAGAGGACCTCATGCCATTTGTAGTAACATGGATGTAGAAGGAAGGGATAATGCTAAATGAAATAAATCAGAAAGGGAATGATAAATACATGATTCTACTTGTCTGTAGAATGTAGAGAAAACAAACTAAATTTAAATACAAATTTAAACATTAATCTTTGAAAGTTTACTATAGAAACGAAGCTTACAGAGAGGGAATGGTGGGATTTGGTTGCAAACAGATGGAAGGAAATAAAATGGACTATGGTGATGGACTATGGGTGACTTTGTTGTGTGTGCACTATTGGGGTGATGTCTGAGTGGTGGATCCTTTACTTCCAATATAGCAACAAAAATGTTTATCAATGTTACTTCAATAAAAATAATTGATGACAATGCACTACTAGAAGGGGACTTTAAAATTCTCTTAAATCAGTAATCCTCAACACTGAAAATCAATAAGGAAACATTAATATTAAGGATTCCTCATATCAGGGCCTCCCTGGTGATCTAGAGTTTAAGTCTCAGCAAAGTCACTGCTATAGCCTGAGTTCAATTCCAAACCAGGGAGCTAACTCAGATATGGTGCAACAAACCTCTCCTTTCCCTGCTGCTGCTCCTCTTAGATTTGTATTTCAGTAAATTCACCTCTGTCTGCTCCCTACTCTATCTCTTGTTGTGAAATCTCTCATGCCCCCCATAGCTTTAGTCTATACTCCACTTTTTCTATGGCAAAAAAAAAGGAAAAAAGTAATAATTCAAAAAAAAAAGATTTATTGGATCAGTTAGAAATTGTATATAAAACATAAAATTCAAGCGGCCTCCCAAGTGGCACAAAGGATTAGTCTCAGTACTATGAAGCTATCTGCAGCCAGTGCAGCACATGTTCGATCCCCAGTCAGGGAGCTTTCCACATGGCACAACAGGCCTCTCCTGCCTCTCCTGCTGCTCCCTTCAGCAGTGTATTTCAGTTGATCTGTCTGTTCTGTTCCCCACTCTGTCTCTGGTGAATCCTGTCACTATCCCATACCTCTGGCCTACACCCCGGTTCTGTATGCATAAATAAACACATAAATAAATAAATAAATAAATAAATAAATAAATAAATAAATAAATAAATAAATATTTTAAAAAACACATAAAATTCAAAAGCAGCAGATATCTCTTCTCAGTTTTACATTAAAAACATTCTAAAGGGTAGATCACAAATTGGAACACTAAAAAATATCTAAAAATTGTATGAAGATTGAAATCATATCATGCATCTTTTTGTAACCACAATATATGAGGTAAGAAATTAATTACAATAAGAACAAATGAAAAGCACACAAATATGTGGAGATAAAGCAACATAATACTGAAAACTATTACATCATCAATGAAACAAAATTTCAATCACACTGTACTGTACATGAAAATGGAATACCACATATCAGGATATTTGGGGTACAGCAAAATTCAGTAGTATTAAGAGGGAAGTTTATAGTAATATCTAATTATCTCAAGAATGAAAAAATGCAGAAAATCTAAAATTACACCTATAGTAACTAAAAAAGGAAGAATAAACATAGCCCAAAGTCAGTGGAAGGAAGAAAATAATAAATATTAGTGGCAAAACTAACAAAATAATATAAAATATCGATGAAAGGATGAGCTGAATTTTGGAAACAATCAACAAAATTGACAAACATTTGATAAAACTCATTAAGAACAACAAAGAGCGACCTCCCTGGTGGCACAGTGGTTAAAGTCTCAGTGCTATCAAGCTATCACCAGCCACTGCAGGATGAGTTCTATCCCTGACCAGGGCTTCTCACATGGCACAGCAGACCTCTCCTGTGTCACCCGCTGCTTCCCTTAGCTGTGTATTTCAGTATATCTGCCTGTTATGCTCCCACTCCATATCTGATGAATCCTCTCACCACCATACTCTGGCCTACACCCCACTTCTTCCACACATAAATAAACAAAAAAATAAATCTCTAAAAAAATTAAAAAAGAAAAACAAAGATTCAAATCACTTCAGAAATAAAAAAGAGATTATTTGTCAGATAATACAGCAATAGTAATAATTATAAGAGAGGACATGAACAAATAGATGCAAGAATTATAACAAATTGATGTATTCCTTGTATCATACATCTTTCCAAGACTGACATATGAAGTAACAGAAAATCTGAACAGGCCTATCATCAATAAAGATTTGAAAAAGTATTCAGAAACCTTACAAAATACAAATATGCAGGACCAAATGGTCCCCAATGGTAGATTTTATCAAGCATTCAAATATCTAACATACATCCTTTCAAAATCTTCCAAAAAATTGATTAAGATGATCACTTCTCAACTCTTCTTATGAAGCTATTATAATGCTTTAATCAAATATAGAAAATGGCAATGCAAAATATGAAAATTATAGGAAAACATCTCTTCTGAATATAAATGCAGAAAGTTTTCTTTAAAAAGTGAGCAAAAGTAATTCAACAATAAATTAAAAAATATGCCGTGACCAAGTGCAATTTATTCCAGGCATGCTAGGGTACAACATATTTATTACATGCAATTTATCAATATGAGTCAACAAATCAACAAAATGAAAGAAAAGAGCCTCCCTGGTGGCACAGCGGTTAAGCGCTGTGCTGTGGAGCTGACAGCAGCAGCAACGCAAGTTCGAAGCCCTGTCGGCCAGGGAAATTCCTACATGGCGCAGCAGACCGCCCCTGCCTCGCCCGCTGCTCCCCTCAGCAGTGTATTGCCGTCGATCTGCCCGTGCTGCTCCCCACTCTGTCTCTAGTGAGCCCTCTGGTCGCCCCATGCCTCTGGTCTGTACCCCAGCTTGTATTCATAAATAAATAAATCTTAAAAAACTGAAAGAAAATATTATCATTACAATAGTTGTAGAAAAATAAGTTATAAAACTCAGCATTCATTTATAATAAGAACTCTCAATAAAATAGATACAGAATGAATATACCTAAAGAAAATAAAGACTATGTATTGCAATCCCATAACTATCATCATATTCAGTGGTGAAAAACTAAGAGTTTTTCCTCTAATGCTTTGAAAAATCAAGGGTGTCCATTTGCACCACTCTCATTTAACAAAATATTGAAATTCCTGAACTGAGTACTTAGTTATGAAAAAAAAAAAGAATTATATCCAAATTGGAAAGGAACAAGTAAAAATAGACAGATGTCATTATATTAGTTACTGTTAGAAATAATAAAGAAAACTAATAATTTGCTGATGGAAAGGCAGCAAGCAAATCTCAATTGCATCTCTAAATGCAAATAATTTGTTAGCAGAAAAAGAGAAATGGTTAAAGTAATATAATTTAAAGTTCTCTGCAAAGTAAAAAATATACATTGTAATAAATATATCCTAAGAAGTGAAAGACACCAAAACTATAACACTATTGAAAGGATTTGAAAAAGACAGAAAGAAACATACACATTCAGTGCTTTTGGATAAGAATAATCAAAATTGCCTAATGATGATTTTCCATGAAGAAGAATACAGATTCAGCACGATGCTTATTGAGATACCAATGATATTATTCACAGAAACAGAGCAAAATGCCTCAAATAGCCAAAATAATTCTGAGAAAGAGAACAAATATCAAGGTATCATTCTTCCTGACTTCAAGCTATATATATATATATATATATATATATATATATATATGTACAGCGGTGTGGGGAGGTGAGGTGGTCCACCAGAGACAGAGTGGGGAGCAAAATAGGCAAATCGACCAAAATACACTGCTGAGGGCAGAAGTGGGTAAGGCAGGAGAGGTCTGCTGTTCCATGTGGGAATCTCTCCAACCGGGTACAGAATTTGCGCCATAGCTGCTGACAGCTCCACAGCGCTGTGCTCAACCTGTTGTGCCACCAGGGAGATCCCTCAACTTCACGCTATTTTATAAAGTTAAAATAATCAAAATAGTAAGTATAAGAATATAAACAAGCAGGCAGATTAATGGGATGAAAACAAAGAGTCCAAAAATAAAACCACAATATGTAGACAATTTATCACAAAGGAGCCAAGAACATAAAATAAGGAAAAAATTCTTTAATAAACAGTGCTGGGAAAATTGGACAGCCACATGCAAAAGAACGAAACTAGACCACTCTCTTACACCATATACTAAAATCATCTCAAAATATATTAAATAAGTGAATCTAAGAAGTGAGCATATAAATTGTGTAGAAGAAAACATCATCCATGACATCAGTGTTAGTAAAGTCTTCATGGATTCATATCCAACAGCTAAAGAAACCAAAGTGTATATAAATAAATGAAACAGCATCAAATAAAAAGTTCTACACAGAAAATAAATCACTGTTAAAATGAAAAGAAGCCTGCTAAATGGGAGAATATATTTATGACATCAGGGAAGGAGCTAAAATCAAAAATATATAAAGAATACACAAAACTCAACGACAAAAATAAAAAACAATTAAAAAATAGATGGTTGATCCAAGTAGTCATTTCACCACAGAAGAATATAGACACATGAAAAGATTTTCTACATTGCTTATCATTAAGGGGTTGCAATCTAAACCACAATTATATTCATTTCACATCAATTAAAATGGCTATTATGAAAAAAAATCACGGAATAATAAGTAATGATGAGGGCATGGGAAAAAGGGGAACCTTCATGTACTGTTAGTGAAGCCACAATGGAAAACAGTATGGAAGTTCCTCAAAAAAAATGAAACTGCCATATGATACAGTAACTCCACCTCTGGATATATACCTAAAGGATGTAAAGACAGTGACTCTAGAAGATACGTGTATTCCTAAATTATTTGCAGCAATATTAAGAATAACCATGATATGGAATCAACACATGCGCCCAATTATGGATGGTTTGATAAAGAAAATATGGAATGTATATGCACGCTGGAATATTACTCAGCCATGGAAAGGAAATCTTGCCACTTGGGACATGGATGGGTATTGAGGGATATTGAGAATAATTGGAATGTGTGAACATATACATCAGATGTATATACATACATATATATATATATATATATATATATATATGTATGCTCACGTGTGTGTGTATACACACACTATATATATGCATACACACAATTATATCTACCACATGTATATCATATATATCTCATATATCTATCATATATATCTATATATATCTTATATATCATATACCATATATCATATATCTATATCTATCATATATATGCTAGATAAAATTGTGTGTGTATGTGTGTGTAAACTTTCAAATGAATTGCTGAAGATTTCAAATGATAAAACCATAGATGTGAGAAGTGAATTCAGGAAACACAAAAGGTATTTAGATCAAAAACATTCTTATACCAAAAACCTGGAAGTCCCAGAAGTATAATTTGGGATACACAGGCTAGTGAGAATATAATCTAATATCTATCTTAATATTAGAAATGCAATAAAATATCCCAACTAAGCCCTGATATAAAATTTAGACATCGTATAATTACAGTCTCAGTGTAAAGATGAATGAGAAATAAATCCATTTTGAATCCTACCATGATCTGACATGAACTTCATATTGGATTGATGGGAAGTGATCATTTCTGGTATTTTATAACTACAAAAGCACTATTTTAAAAGAGTTTTATCCAGATTCATTTAAGTATGAGATCTGAAAAACGTCTCAGATTTAAAGTGCAACCTAGTCGAGTCACAGTATCTAGGCAGTTGCTCTCTAGAAAAACTGTATTCCAAAATACTCTTTAAAAAATTCCAGAGGAAAATTAATTGGCAGCTCATACTCAGTTTTCCAAGCATTCCATGAGACATGTACGAAAATTCACTGAGATAGGGAGGGGAAAGATTCACAGGCTCACATCAAAATCAGATATAATATTTTCCAGACACAGAATATAAAATAAATACTTACAGTGATTTGAAAACTAGGGGAAAAATTAATGCATGGCATAAGAGGAAACAAATGACTTCTACCAAATAGCAAAATAGAACTTTTAGAATTAAATAGCATAATAATTTTAATTAAAAACTCCACAGATGGATTAAACAACAAATTAAACACAACTGTAAAAGAATTAATGAAAATAGGAATAAAATCAATTATGCAAAATGCAATCTATAGAGACAAAGCTAAGTGCATCATAAAGGCATCATAACAAACTTCAAAGTAGAGCTTACTCTACATATGTCTACTTAATAGAGTTCTAAAAGGCTGTAATAGAGAGAAAACATGAGGTAATAAGCAAACCATTGAGACAGTAATTGCTTAAGTATTCTTATAATTGTGAACAAGGAAAAAAGAAACACAATCCTCATATCTGGAGAGACCCAAAATTGCTTACAAGACACAAGGAAAAAAAGCCCCGCCTGGAAAGTCAAATTATTACTACAAACATACACATAAAAATAAAACTTTTCTGATAAAGAGGGAGAGAAATTCTAAAAATAACTGAAAATAAGCAGCAACAAATGAAGCCAGAATATAATGGCATTATTATTCTATGATCTAAACAAAAAAATCTATCATATAGCTTTATGTGATGATAGAAAAGTACGGTCAACATAAAATTATCTACACAATTATAAGGGATCTCTGAAGAGATTCCTCTTCAGGAATATAGAACATATTAGACTTTCATCTGAAGACAGATGTGAATAGGACATTTGGGGCCTTATCTCACCTTGCAAAAACTGCTTTACTATAGCCAGTGATTAGTCAATGACAACATTCAACTTCTGGTATACTGACTCAACTAGGTAGCCCCGAAGGCAGTTTACTCACTACCTGAACTTCCTATAGGGTTGACTGAAGGGTATTTTTAAAAAATATTTATTTATTTATGCATACAAGCTGGGGTACAGACCAGAGGTGTGGGATAGCAAGAGGGGACCGAAGGGTATATTGTACCTTGACTTTCCCCAATACCCAATCCTATTTTCTTTCCTTCCAAAATTGTTAATTTCAAAATACTGTTGCATTGTGTATTGGAGTTTGCTCTTGCCCAAATCACTGTAACAACAGAAACAATTATATTACAAGAGGATGAAATAAAAATCCTTCTCAGAACAACAAAGTAACTATAACTTAAAGACATACAGTAAAGGACATTTTAAGAATGCATTTAAGAATACGGATGTTTACAGATGAATCACTGAAATTTAAGAATGAAAAATAGTCATAGTTCAATAATATGGCAATAACAGAGTGAACTGAGTTGATATTACACTGTTAATTGATATTAACAATGTCTAATTTGGAGGGCAAAAACAGACCAAAGCTATAATACTCATCAACAACAGAACAAGACCTCCCTGATGGCACAACAGGTTAAGTCTCAGTACTATGAAGCTATCCACAGGCACTGCAGCATGAGTTCTATGCCTGGCCAGGGAGCTTCCCACATGGCACAGCAGACCTCTCCTGCCTCGCCCGCTGCTCCCCTCAGCAGCATATTTCAGTTGATTTGCCTATTCTGCTCCCCACTCCTTTTCTGGTGAATCCTCTTCCCCCCACACTACTGGTCCCCCACACTCCAGCTTGTATACATAAATTAATCAATCTTAAAAAAAATAACAACAGAATGACAGAATAAAAGTTGGAGAGGAGTTATTATATTTTTATAAATGTATATTGCATTATTATATTGTACACTGTATTCATAAATTAAACAAGTTGATTAACTATATTTTCTTAAATTAATATTACTATTCAAATGATTACTAAAAATATGGATCTGAAAAACATAATTTCCCTCTCTAAAAGAATAAAAGGGAAAAATATGCTTAACAAAAGCAATACCTTGATAATTGAGACCAGGAAACGACAATATTGGAAGAAGAAAACAAATGAAAAAGAAAGAATAAATCACAGATAAAGTACAAATAAAATTTCACAGTAAATACAATAAACTACAATATTAAAAAGTGTCATTATGGATTTAAAGAAAATATAGATATAATTTTTGAGAAAAAGATTTATTTATTTATGCATACAGATGGGTTGCAGGCCAGAGGTGTGGGGTGGTGAGAGGTTCACCAAAGACAGAGTAGGGGGCAGAACAGGCAAATTAACCGAAATACACTGCTGAGGGGAGCAGCGGGCAAGACAGGAGAGGTCTGCCGCACCATGTGGGAATCTCCCTGGCCGGGCATCAAACTTGTGCAGCAGTCACCGACAGCTCCAAGCACTGCGCTTAACTGGTTGCACCACCAGGGAAGCCCTGTATGTTTTTTCAAGAAACAATTACTGAAAGAATTGAACTCAAATGAACATTATATCAAACCAATGCCACCAAATGAATGATCAAGTAACCATATTAAAAAAATTCAAGCAAAACTTAGGAAAAAAAATTATTTGCCCAAATAAAGAGCACAGGAAATAACAAAGAAGATTCAATGTCTCAAGATAATATAGCAATTTTCTACACATTAAAAATGAAATCATTAAGATGGCAAACTGGTACATGAAAAAATCCTTATCATTACTTATCAGGAAAATGAAATCAAACCACATGTTACCACATGACATGACATATGACATGACCTGTGAAAATGCCTTTTATTTAAAAGGCAAGAAACAACAAGGATTGCTGAAGATATGGGGAAATAGGAACTCTCATATGCTGTTGATGCAAATGCAGACTTGTCTAGCCCTTATGGAAAATAATACCGAGGGTCTCAAAACATTAAAAATAAATCTGCCATATCGTCCAGAAATTTCAATATTCAGTATGTATGCAAAGAAAACAAGAAGACAAATTTGTTTTTTTTTTTTAAAGAATTTTTATTTGTTCATGTATACAAGTTGGAGTACAGGCCAGAGGCGCGGGGCGGCGAGAGGGTTCACCAGAGACAGAGTGGGGAGCAGAACAGGCAGATCAGAGATACACTGCTGAGAAGAGGTCTGCCGCACCATGTGGGATTCTCCCTGGCTGGGTGTCGAACCGGCATCGCCCGTGGCCAACAGCTCCACAGCGCAGCGCCTAAACGCTGCGCCAGCGGGGAGACCCAAGAAGAAAAATTTGAATGCCTATATTCTTCCCTATGTTCACTGTAACATCATTAGTAATACTCAAGTTATGGAAACAACCTAAGTGCTCGACAAAAGAAGAGCGGCTTAAGAAGATGTGGTAACTATACTCAATGAAACACTACTCAGCTTTAAAAAAAAAAAAAAAAAAAGATAAACTCTTGTCAGAGTGACAGCATAGATAAGAAATTGAGGGGACCATTCTAAGCAAAGTAAGCCCAAGAAAAATACAAACACCATGTGATTCTACTCATATATGGAATTCAAAGAAATTAAAGGAACAGACAAAACTCAACCAAAATAAACCCTAGAAATCTGACTACAGAATTGTCGTTATCAAGAAGAGAGCTGGGTTTTGGGGAGGAAGGATGGAGCTCAATATACTGTGGTAGAGGATCACAAGGTGGAGGGTATTTTGTAGCAATATAAATGTGAAAAGTTGTAAACCTGTATCCTTTAATCATATATAATGCTGTAACTCAATCTCACTTTTATAAAAAATGATAAAGTAAAAATAAAAGTAAATTAAACAGATAATCTCAAATAAATTAATATAAACATTGATGAACAAATCTCTATTATCAATTGATAAGATAGGTAAAATAGAAAGTGTAACAAATATTTGAATATATAATTACTATCTGATGAAAATAAATATATATTTTAATTGAAGGCCATATTAGTTTTTAATTAAATTTTCATTTTCCTAGAGTTCTTTTAGGTTCACAGCAAAATTGAGAGGAGGGTACATCATTGTCCCACTTACTCCTGTCCTCACATTATGCATAGTCTGTGTCTCCTACTATCAATACACCTCTTTAGAGTTATGCATTTATTAATTTTAAGACTAAGTTCATTAAAGGAATAAAAACACCAAATATTTGGAGAGTAGAATTTTTAGACAAAATAGCAAAAGAAACTTAACTTTTCATTAATAATGTATTTTATAGGATAAATATTTTGAGTCACTTGTAGATCACAAGATGTGTATACACGAAAAGTGTTCATGGGAGGGAACACTTCTAAGAAGGATCTTTACAGAGATGAATGGGATCTTCCTGTTGTAAATGGTGAGCAAGGTCCATAGACTTAAAAGAAAAAAAAGCCACTTATAGCTGAATTTGGTAAGGGACAACAGAGAAACTGGAAAAGTCTACTTACTAGGGCTGAAACCCAGGCATTAAAACCCACCTCAGTGAGTAGGTGATTTTAATTAGCATAATGACCTTCAGATTCATCCACGTTGTCACTAATGGCAGAATTTCCATCTTCACAGACTGAATATGCATGTGTGTGTCACTTTCTTAATAAATCATTCCATTCATGGTTACAGCAAATAAAGCTGCAATGAATATGTGAGAATGGATATCTTTTTTTCTTTTAAGATTTATTTGTTTTTGCATACAAGACCGTGGGTTGTAGGCCAGAGGTGCGTGGTGATGAGAGGATTCACCAGAGACAGAGTTGGGAGCAGAACAGGCAGATCTACTGAAGTGCACTGCTGAGGGGAGCAGCAGGCGAGGCAGAAGAGGTCTTTTGGGCCATGTGGGAATCTCCCTGGCCAGGTATTGAACTCGTGTTGCAGTGGCTCTGGATAGCTTTGTAGTGCTGCGCTCAACCTATTGCACCACCAGGGAGGCCCGCAATTATTATTTATATGCTCTTAGAAGAGGGGTTGTTGGATTACATGAGAGTTCTATTTTTTTAAATGTTTTGAGGAATGCCAATAGTGTTTTCTGCCTTGTTTATACAATACTGCATTTCCACCAAAGATTCACAGGATTCTAATTCCTTCTTGCTCATGTCAGCACTTGCATTCCACTGAGCATCTGTCTGTACATCTGTTGGCTATTTGTATGCATTCTTAAATAAATGTCTACTCAAATCCTTTGCATTTTGTTGATAAGGATATTGTCAAAGGAAAAATATGCTGCATGTTTCCCTATACATGAGGTATCAAAATGAGCTGACTCATTTAGAGCAGAAGAGTGGTTGATGTGAACTACGAAGAGGTGGAAACAGGGAGTTGTTATTCAATGTAAATATAATTTCAGGTATACAAGATAAATAATTCTAGGGATCAGCTTTAAAATGTTGCAAATATATTAACAATATTGTATTATACACTTAAAAATTTGAAAGTAAATCTCATGTTAAGTAATTTTAACATAACTGAAATGTCTCTTCAGTGATGGAGCATCAGCACAAAGTTTTCTGTTGTTGTTAGCAGCTTGCATGACTGCAGGAAAAAAAATGCAACTACAATGACCACATCGGTAAACCTAGTGTCTTCTACTCCCCCTTATATGAACCTAAGGAAATGTTAAAATAACTGGAATTGAATGTATCTGCTGCTATTGAGACAGGATGCTCAAGTTAGATTTAATCTGGTTTCAAAATAAAATTTTTAAACAGAAATTTCATGGCAAATTTTCCCTGATGCCAGAGGCATATTGTGTATAATAAATTAGCAAATCTTTATGGATCGAGAATGGTGTTGCCTATGCACCTTATTCAAGAGAAGAACTGAAAAAAAATAGTGGTCAAAATTTTTAAGATGCTTAGTTTTAAGAAATGCTGTTCTAGTGTCATAAACATATTTACTAAAGGTGATTACAGCCCAGGTGTGGATATAGTGAATATCAGAGAGTACATGAACAGCACTAGCTCTTAATTTTGATTAAGTCATAATACACACTTATAGATATCATGGAAGACATATAAAACTTTTAAAATGAGTGAAAAAATGGTTATTACACTTTAGATAATTATGAGTATTTTCAGGTTTTGAGAAGGATGCTCCCTCATAAACTCTTCTATAGAGTCACAGAAAAATCAATTACAAGAATCTTCTAAGTTTAGGGACTCCCTGGTGGCACAGAGGTTGAGCTCTGCGCTGTGGAGTTGTCAGCAGCATGTGGTGAGAGTTCGAAGCCCGGCCGGAGAGAATCCCACATGGTGCGGCAGACCTCTCCTGCCTCGCCCGCTGCTCCCCTCAGCAGTGTATTTCTGATCTGCATGTTCTGCTCCCCACTCTGTCTCTGGTGAACCCCCTTGCCGCCCCACGCCTGTGGCCTGTGCCCCAGCTTGTATGTATAAATAAATAAATCTTAAAAAAAAAAAGAATCTTCAAAGTTTAGAAAAATCCCAGTCTTTCCTTAATTTGATATTGCAGAGCTTAATTCAATTAGACAGAATTGAGGGTGAATTTACATTAACATTCTTAAAATTCAAAATTACTTGTACAGACTGCTTCCATTACATATTGCACTAATTTCCTATGTGTGACTAATTATCTACTTAATCCCTTTAAACAGGTGACAGAATCTAACTGTAAATTTAGACTGTTTTTAGCCATACCAATTCATTACAGGCAACTGATCTGTGGGAAAATGTCATGAACATAAAGCAGTATTCCAGTTTAGATGATGACCCTTAGGTCATCTCTATTTCACACAGAATAGAGAAGTAATGGGAACAGAATTCAACTTTCAGAAGACTACTTTGATGCAAATTAGATGGAAAATGACAGTTACATTAAAAAATTTTATTCCTATGAGTTAAAAGAAAATAGAATGAACTAATAGTCTAGAGCATGATCTGGAATATTTCAATTACATTTCTCTGGAAATAAAAAAACTCAAAAACAACTTATTGGACTAGGTAGTATGACTAAATTAGTGAATTTATATAAGATATGACTTATATTCCTTTGTGAAAATAACATATCTTTGTGTCCCCATTTGTTCTGATTTATTTTTTTTGCCCCAAATTGTTTTCCAATATTAGTTAATAGTCAATGTTATTACTAGTTTAATTAAACAAAAAAAAAATGGTGAAAAAGTCCATTCATATGACTCCAGAAAGGGACTGAATTCACTATTTCTTTTATTCTTTGATTCGGTCTTTATTAGGTTAGGTACTATGTTGTAAATCTGGAAATTTCCCACATGCTGCATGAACTCTGAGAGTCAGAGCACCAACATATTTTAGTTGGCATTATAATGTTACAATAGCCCAACGCAGTGGACTTGTCATTTGCAAGTTAACTGGTTATCTGCAGGCAGGAATGACAGTGAGTTTGCTCACAAACATCAACGTAATGAAAAATATCTAAAATGAGGGGCCTCCCTGGTGGCGCAGAGGTTAAGCGCTGCGCTGTGCTGTGCTGTGGAGCTGTGGGCAGCAGCCACGCAAGTTCGAAGCCTGGCCGGGGAGATTCCCACATGGCGCCGCAGACCCCACATGGCGCCGCGGACCTCTCTTGCCTCGCCCGCTGCTTCCCCTCAGCAGTGCATTTTTGTCGATCTGCCTGTTCTGCTCCCCACTCTGTCTCTGGTGAACCCTCTCACCACCCCATGCCTCTGGCCTGTACCCCAACTTGTATGCATAAATAAATAAATCTTAAAAAAAAGAAAAACTCTTTAAAAAATATCTAAAATGAAATTAACTAATGAATAGAAATACTTTCTTACTTGATCAATTTTGAGTGAATAGATTAAATGATCTTCATCTTTAAACAAATGGCATTTAAAGTTTGATGTAAAATAAAATTTTATGCAGACAACCTCATTTTTAAGTCTCAAAAAGGAAATGAATCTAACACTCTTAATTGGAAACAAAGGTGACATCAATTTGTAGACTTTAAATAACCATCCATTGTTTCATTTATACTAGTAAAGTCTTAAGATTATTGTAGTATAAAATCTGCATCCTGAAGTACTATATACTTTATGTTCCAACTTATTACCTATTTGGTTGAAAGTAAAGAACCAGATTAAAGAAGGAAGAGAAAGAGACAGCTTGAATCCCCCTGTTGTCAGTAGAAACACTGTGATTTTTTCTCAGAGACTCTGAGCATAAGTAGAGACAGAGTTCTGGCAGAGTCCTTTGCAAATTGTACAAAGTGTTCATCCTCTACATAATTATAATTGGTCTCTTGAGCCCAGAAGAGAGCTGATCTTTGGTGAGTCATAACTGTCTATCTCATTATATTCACCTTCCTGTCCCACAAACCCTATCTTAGATCTTAGAAAAAGAAAAAAAAAAAGCCTCCTAAATTTCCAAGTTAATTCATAAGAATACCTCATAAATAAAATCAGATTTTTAAATAGATTTATTTATTTATGCATACAGGAGCTGGGGTATAGGCCTGAGGTGCAGAGGCTGGGGGGCAGTGAGAAGATTCACCAGAGACAGAGTGGAGAACAGAAAAGGCAGACTGACTGAAATACACTGCTGAGGGGAGGAGCGAGGAGACAGGAGAGATCTGCAGCACCATCCCCTGGAGGATCAAACTCGTGCAGCAGTGGCTGTTGATAGCTTCATAGTTCTGAGACATGCGCTCCCAGCGAGGCCTTTAAAATCAGATGATTTTTTTTTTAATTCAGATTCTTACATAAACATCTTTCTAATTAAAGTAACCCGAGTAAAAGTGCATCAATATTAAAATTTAAATATATACTCTCAACTTCCTTTTAAAGTATAAATCAATAAGCAAACTTATTGAACAACAAAAGATTAAAGTCAATCAGTATTTTATATGACAATCTGTCACATTTTAATCATGAGCAATGAAAGGTTTGTTTTTAGAACACAGCCCAAACATCAAAGGAAATGAAAACTAAACTAAACCTGTAGAAACTAGATGAAAATCATACTCAGTGAAATAAGCCAGAAAGAAAAAGAAAAATATCAAATGGTTTCACTTATAACAGGACTATAGGGAGGCCCGGTGGGAGAGAGACACTCAGCGGTGGGGGTGGGGATGGGGGGAGGGGAGGATAAGGGCACAAAATGGAAGAGAGGAGAATACAGGGGACCATGGAGATGGATCACGGGTGAATTGGTGGTGGGCTGCCCAAGGGGAATATAAAATGTAAAAGACATAAATAACAATAAAAAAAAAGAAACTAGATGAAAAAGAAAAGCTTTTGCAAAGTAAAATAAAATAGAAAATCAGGCTCTCTTGATGCCACAAGTAGTTAAGGCTAATTTAATGGCAGCCACTGCAGCACAAGTTCTACCCAGCCCACGGAGCTGACCCACATGCTACAGAAGACCTCTCCTGTCTTTCCCACTGCTTCCCTCAGCACTGTAATTTGGACAATCTGCCTGTTCTGCTCCTCACCTCAAAGTAAAGGTGAAGAGGGTATAACAAATGGTCAAATGTGGTTCATTTTGTTTTAAAATTTCCAGTTATATTCAGATACAACAACACTATTCTCACTAATTAATAAGAAAAGTAGGCAGAAGATAAGTGAGAATATGGAAAAATTGAATGATATCTCCAACCAATTTCACACAATTGAGATTTATAGAACACTCTATGCAAAGCAGCAACATACACATTTTGTTAAAGTATACAGTCACTTATCAAAATTAAGAATCTACTGGGTCATAAGATCATTTTAATTCATTTAAAAATAAGTTCATACAAATAAAGTGTCCTAACTATTACATAAGTGAGAAAAATAAAAACACTATAACATATAGAGTACCCATAACAGTTGGGAGTAACATACTCTGAAATAACATTTCACTCAAAATATTTTTTTAAAGACTTATTTATGCATACAAGCTAGGGTAAGGCCAGAGGCATGGGGCGGGGAGAGGGTTCACTAGAGACAGAGTGGGGAGCAGAACATGCAGATCAATGGAAATAAACTGCTGAGGGGAGCAGCAGGCAAGGCAGGAGAGGTCTGCCATGTCATGTGGGAATCTCCCCAGGTGGGTGTTGAACTCGTGTCGCCGCTGCCAACAGCTCCACAGCACGGTGCTTAACCACTGTGCCACAAGAGAGATCCTCAGTCAAAATACTAATAAAAAAACAGAACTCTAAAATATTTTAACTGAAATAGAAATAGATAAAATATCAATATTTGTAGGAAGCTTTTAAAACAATAGGTAGAGGGAAATTTAAAGCACTATCTTAAAAACAAAGAAAAATCTCAGATCAAAGATCTGTTTCTATTTTAAGGATCTAGAAAAAAAAGATTAGGTTAAACCCAAAGTATGCACGATAAAGGATATAATAAAGAATGAAAATTGATAAAACAGACAAAAGTCAATGAAAAAAAATGGGAGGATCAATGAGATGCCTTACAGTAGAAAGACTGATTATTGAAAAAGACTCAAATTATCAGTAATTGATATCTAAGACCACTATATATTGTACAAATATGAAGTTGGTAATAAAAGAATAACAAAAATTTATACATTTAAATGAAACAAATAGAATCAAGTACTATTTTTTTAAATAAGATTAAAGCTCACTAAAAAAGAATTAAATGACCTATGTGGTATAATGCTATTAAAGAAATAGAATGTGTAATTGAAAACCTTGCCATTGAGAAAATTCTATAGAAAAATTGCTTCATTTTTGAATTCTTATAAAAAAGGAATACATCACAGCAAGTATGCAAAAAAATCTCTTAGAAAACTGAAACATTAACACTTAACTCATTCTTATCAGGTCAGAATTATCCTGAAACAATAGTAGGACAAGGATTTTGAGGAAAAATTAACTACATACAAATATCTACTTATTTAATTATTAGAAAATCAAGTTCAATAAAATTTTGAAAAGATAATCCATCAAGATTAGGAGGGTCCTAAACCAATGAAACAAAGTCACTTTATTTATTTTTTTACAGATTTATTTTATTTCTGCATACAAGCTGGGATGCAGGCCTGAGGCATGGGGCTATGAGAGGATTCACCAGAGACAGAGTGGGGAGCATAACAGGCCGATCAACTGAAACACACTGCTGAGGAGAGTAGCAGGAGAGGCAGGAGGGGTTTGATGAGCCATGTGGGAATCTCCCCAGCTGTACATCGAACTTGTGCCGCAGACGGCTCTACAGTGCTGCGCTTAACCTGCTGTGCTACCAGGGAGGACCAAAAGTCACTTTAATCTAGAAATGCAATGTAGATTTATTATTTGAAAGTTAGTCATGCAATTGAGCAAATTAACGCCATTAAAAACAAAGAACAATGGCAATGGCTCAAAATATGAAATATATATGAATAAATGCTAAATGCGATGGCCACATGTTACAAAATATAAAATGTAACATAATTAGGGACAATCCAAATAAATTATGACATTTACCATATTCACATATCAGAAGACTCAATATTGTTGAGATGCCAGCTCTTTAAAATTTATTTAGTTTCAATAAGCCATAAAATCTTGGGCCTCCCTTATAGCGCAAGGGTTAAGTCTCAGCGCTAACAAGATATCACCAGCCACTGTAGCATGATTTAAATTCCCAGGCAGGGAGTTAACCCACATGGCAGAGCAGACCTCTCCTGTCTTTCCCACTGCTCCCCTCAGCAGTGTGTTTCAGTCATTCCACCTGTTCTGCTCCCCATTCTGTCACTGGTGAATTCTCTCACCCGGCCTCCTCCACACCTCTAGCCTAAACCGCAGATTTCGTATGCATAAATAAATAAATAAAATAAATCTTTAAAAAAATAATAATAATAAACCATAAAATCTCAAGATGAATTTTTTTTAGGAAATTAAATCTAATTTAAATGCCCATGTGGAAATGCTGAAGAACAAAACAATTCTGAAAAAGCTGATCATATTTTGCCACTTGGATTATTTATTTACATGGATTATTTATTTTCAAAACAAATTATATTATTTAATAAATCTGAGAGGCAATGCACAAGCATATTTTCTTCTCTTAGGTGAAAAGAAACCAAGATATCTTTTAAAATAATTACTAATTTCAAACCCTATAAAAACAATTACTGCAGCTATTTACTAGGTTAACATCCTTAAATGACATTTTGATTATAGTTTGAGTTTCGTTAATATTACATGTTTTCAAATTTTACTAAAAGAAAAAGCTCAAATGCTGATTGTAAAATTTTAGTCACTAAGATGCCGTACTTTACCCTTCTCTTCTGAGCCACTATACTCTCAGTTCTTAGTGATCTCCGTTGATACCCGCAGGCTTTGATCACTCTGTAATTCTGGTTTTCAACTGCTGAGTAGAATATTGACATCTTTCTACCCCTTTCTTCCCAGTTGTAGTTTTTATTCAGTTTTGAATGCACCTTTACTACTAGATAACTAACTTCTATTAAAAAAATTATTAAAAAAATTTTGTTTGATTTTTTAAAAATATAATTAGCACATTTTTGCTAAGAAAGTAAGAGATTTTTTTTTCTCAATCATCTTCCTTTGCCTTGTATGTCTGAAGAATTTTTAAAGATTTATTTATTTATGCATACAACCTGGGGTGTAGGCCAGAGATGTGGGGCAGTGAGAAGGTTCACCAGAGACAGAATAGGAAGCAGAACAGCCAGATAGACCGAAATACACTGCTGATGGGAGCAGCAGGCAAGGCAGGAGAAGTCTGCTGTGCCATGTGGGAATCTCCCTGGCTGGGCCTCAAACTTGTGTCGCTGGTGCTGACAGCTCCAAAGTGCAGCGCTTAACCGCTGCACAACCAGGGAGGCCCTGTCTGAAGATTTTTGTAGCTTTTAATATATATATATATATTAAAAAAAGAATATATATATTCTGGGCCTGCCTGGTGGGGCAAAGGGTTAAGCGCAGCGCTATGGAGCTGTCGGTGGCTATGGCGCAAGTTCGATGCCTGGCCAGGGAAATTCCCACATGGCGCAGCAGACCTCGCCTCCTAGCCCGCTGCTCCCATCAGCAGTGTATTTTGGTCTATCTGGCTGTTCTGCCCCTCACTCTCTGGTGAACCCTCTCACTGCCCCACATCTCTGGCCTACTCCCCAGCTTGTATGCAAAAATAAAAAAAAATATTAAAAAAAATAAAATAAAATATATTTTCTATGACAAAGTATTTTGTATCTGACTCAGATGGCTCATTTTTTTGCTTTTCATAAACATTTGTTAATTTGATTGATATTCCCAACTGTCTTTTTAAACCTCTCTGTTTAGTCTAGAAGCTGTCAATGTAGACTCACTATTCCATATGTCTTCCTTGTATACTGCTTTTTCTCCCACCATAAACACAATTTGTTGTACTTTCTAAATTAATGATTGTTTTTTTAAGATTTATTTTATTCCTCCTGGGTTATTTCTTTTATTTTTTTTAAGATTTATTTATTTATACATACAAGCTGTGGCACAGGCAGAGGCGTGGGGCGGCGAGAGGTTTCACCAGAGACAGAGTGGGGAGCAGAATAGGCAGATCAGTAATACACTGCTGAGGGGAGCAGCGGGCGAGGCAGGAGAGGTCTGCCGCACCATGTGGGATTCTTCCTGGCTGGGCTTCGAACTCGCATCGCATGCGTTGCTGACAGCTCCACAGCGCAGCGCTCAACCGCTGCACGACCAGGGAGGCCCTCCTCCTGGGTTATTTCGTTGAGCATGATCCCTTCTAGCTCCATCCAATATTGCTACAAATTGCATGAGATTATCTTTTTTAAGATTGCTGAATAATATTCCATTGTGTATATGTACCACATCTTCTTGATCCAGTCATTTATTTTTGGGCATCTGGGTTGTTTCCATATCTAATCCAGAAGGAATAATAAAAATATCGAGTGTTTTCACTTATAGGAAGAATATAGTGTAAGAGATCAGAAGGGGACAATAACAACAACAACAGCAAAAACAAAACAAAAACTAGCAGGCAATAAGAAATGAGAAACATTGATCGAGGAAGAGAAGGGTAAGGGCTCAAAATGGGGGTGGGGGGGAAGACCACAAGGAACTATGGTGACAGTTCACAGGTGAATTGGTTGTGGGTAACCCATGGGAAATACACAATAATGTAAAAGATATAAATATATATGTTTATGTTAATTTAAAACAATAAAGGAAAGAAAAAAACAAAAAAAAGTTTTATATTATTTATTTATGCATATAAGAACTGGGGTATAGGCCAGAGGTGGGTGGAGGTGAGAGGATTCAATGGAGACAGAGTGGGGTATAGAACAGGTGGATCAACTGAAATACACTGCTGAGGGGTGCAGTAGGTGAGGCTGGAGAGGTCTGTTGAGCTATGTGGGTTAGCTCCCTGTCTGGGGGTCGAACTAGTGCTGCAGTGTCTGGTTATAGGTTCATGATGCTGAGACTTAACCCCTTAAGCCACCAACGAAGCCCTCAATAATGATTTTTTAATTGAGGTTATATTTAAATACCTACATCAGTTATTACCACCGTAGTGTAACCCATTGTCCACCACTATAGTGCTTCCTTCCCTGTTTGTTTTTCTCACTCCAACACCCCTCCCCAATTTGGTGCTTCAGTTCTGTGGTCACCTATGAAGGGTTAGATTTTCAGCTTATATTTATTTGATTTTTAAATTATTAGTTTATATTACACATATTAGTGACATCACACATCATTTATCTTTCAAAGTGGAATCAATTTTAAAGACTGCGGATACATGACTTTAACATGTTGTAGAATTTAGGCTACTTGACTTCAATACAATTGAAAAACTACAATTATAAAGCAGCATTAGAATAAACATTGACAAATATGTCAGTGTAACATTCCTATTTCAAAAGTAAAATCATGTAGTTTTCAAAATTGCGCAAAGTCAATCTAGTGATGTAATAAGTCTTCAACAAATCATGTTACAGAAATTGGATATTCATATGCAAAAAAGTTATAAAATAAAATTTGATCAAATATCAAATAACATAATTTTACCAAATTATATATGTTTAATAATTTTATTTTCTTTGACATTGGGTGATTTCCAGTTAGAAATTTTATACATAAAGCTATTATGAACATCTGTACAAGTTTTTTTGTGTTTTCACATTATAAAATACTAAGTTGAATGAATGGGACATATGCTAGCTATCTGTCTTCTCTTTTATAGAAACTTAATTGCTAATAACCTGCTGTTGACCGATAACCAAAAGGCTTACCAATAACATAAACATGAATTAACATATGTTCTATAATATATATGTATGATATATTGTATTCTTGCAAGAAAGTAAAACAGAGAAATTAATTTTTTTTAAGATTTATTTATTCATGCATACAAGCTGAGGTACAGGCCAGAGGTGTCAGGTGGTGAGAGCGTTAACCAGAGACAGAGTGGGGAGCAGAACAGGCAGATCAGAAATACACTGCTGAGGGGAGCAGCGGGCAAGGCAGGAGAGGTCTGCCACACCATGTGGGAATCTCCCTGGCTGGGCATCGAACTCGTGTTCGCAGCTGCCAACAGCTACACAGCTCGGTGCTTAACCGCTGCGCCACCAAGGAGCCTGAAATGAAATTGCTATTGAGAAAAATATAAATTAAAAAAATATATATATATAGTACTGTATTTATTTTATTTTTTTACTTTTTTTTAAGATTTATTTATTTATGCATACAAGCTGGGGTACAGGCCAGAAGCGTGGTGCGGCGAGAGGGTTCACCAGAGACAGAGTGAGGAGCAGAACAGGCAGATGGACGGAAATACACTGCTGAGAGGAGAAGCAGGAGAGGCAGGAGAGGTCTGCTGTGCCATGTGGGAATCTCCCCAGCCGGGTGACGAACTCATGTCGCCCCTGCCGACAGCTCCACAGCATAGCGCTTAACCGCTGCGCCTCCAGGGAGGCCCCAGTACTGTATTTATTGATAGCATATGTTTATGTCATCTGCTTAGAAGAAAATCTGCATGTAAGTGGACACTATGTAGTTCCAAACTGTGTTGTTCAAGAGTTAACTGTAATTGTATTGTATATTATGTACACCTTTCTATCTAATTAAATAATATTTTAATGATTAAAAAGAACTTTCAACTTGTGTTTTTAATAAACTCCCCCATTTGCATTTCTGTGGATAAAAGTAACAGTACACATCTTTGACATGTATATTCTCACTATTTGAGAATTTTTGTCTTTTGTATATTGAGATGTTGGAAGGATTAAATGAATAGTTTTCTTTTTTAAAACATACATAGCAAATCTGAATTCAAAGAATGGCAGCTATTATTTTTCAATAAAATTGCTTCTGATACCCAATCTGCAGCCCTGGCACATATTTATAAAGATTTTTGCATCATAGGAATTTGATAAATGTTTGTGACTATTGGGACAATTAATTAGAGAAGGTAAGGAAGTATAGCAACAGATATCTCAAAAGGATCATAATGACAACAGTGCATCTCCCAGAATGTAGCCTAACACAGAACATGGGGAGATGAGACTTTCTTTTCAATAACAAATCTGAGGTCAATTTTAGTGAATAATTTTTCATCAATATGTTTGCTTCAAAAAAAAAATATTTGTTAATATTGAAACATATTTCAGCTTTATTTAGGCATAATTGACATATAAAACTATAAAACACCTAGGGTGTACATTGTGGTAATTTGATATGTGAATATATTAAAGATTTATTTATTTATGCATACAAGCTGGGGTACGGGCCAGAGGTGTGGGACGGTGAGAGGGTTCACCGGAGACAGAGTGGAGAGCAGAACAGGCATATCAACCAAAATACAATGCTGAGGGGAGAAGGGGGCAAGACAGGCGAGGCCTGCTGCTCCATGAGGGAATCTCCCCGGCCAGGCGTCGAACTTGTGTTGTTGCTGCCAACAGCTCCACAGCTCAGCGCTTAACCTCTGCGCCACCAGGGAGGCCCTGATATGTGAATATATTTTTAAACGATTCCGCTATCTAGTTTATTGTCACATCCATCACCTCACATTTTTATCTTTTTAAATTTTTTTTGGCAGCAACACTTGTTTTACTCTCTCAGTATTTTTAATAATTCAATGTTTATCAACCATAGTCAGCATATTTTACATTTTACATTGTCAGACCTATTCATCTTACAGCTGAAATTTGTGATTGTTTACCCACTTCTCCTTCAAACTTTGTTCTTTTTTCTCAAGATTATTTTCACAATTAGGGCCTTTTGTGATTTCATACAAATTTTAACTTTTTTTTCTTCTATTTATATTTGGACTTCCTTCATTTACTAATATAGCAAAATATTTACATTGTATTTATAATTTTCCTAAACATAAGATTAGAATTTGGATAACAATTAAATTTAACTAAATAACATTAATTGATAGGAATTTTTATTTTTATAAAGTTGTAATACAATGACATTTCTTAATAAAATATTTTTAAATAAATCTTTATTTATATATTTATTTATTTATTTATAATATATTTATTTATTTATTTATACATACAAGAATTGGGGTATAGGCCAGAAGTGCAGAGGTGAGAGGATTCACCAGAGACAGAGTGGGGAGGAGAACAGGTGTATCTACTGAAATACACTGCTGAGGGGAGCAGTGGGCGAGGCAGGAGAGGCCTTCTCTGCCTTGTGGGAAGCTCCCTGACCTGGGATAGAACTCATACGTCAGTGTCTGGCAATAGCTTAATAGTGCTAAGACTATAACCTCTTTGCCATGAGAGAGGCCTCCACTTCTGCATAAAATCTTTGGCATAGATGATTGTTCATTGTATTAGGGTAGGAGCCTAAAGGTAAAATGAATGTGCAAAAGACTGAACAATTTTATTTTATTTTTTAAGATTCATATATTTATACATGCAAGAACTGGGGCATAGGCCAGAGGTGTAGGGGCCTGAGAGGATTCATCAGAGACAAAATAGAGAACAGCACATGCAGACTGACTGAAATACACTGCTGAGGGGAGCAGCGGGTGAAACAGGAGAGGTCTGCTGCGCCTTGTGGGAAGCTCTCTGGCTGGGGAAAGAACTGCTGCAGTGGCTGCAGATAGCTTCATAGTGCTGAGACTTAACCTGTTGTGTCACCAGGGAGGTCCCTGTGCACAATTTTAAAACAGAGCTACCGCACAGATGATCCCTATAAATAATCTACTGATTTGAAAAATAACTCTTTCCATTCTGGAAAGTTTATATTGCTCATGCTTTAAAATAATATTAATATCATTATGTTTAGATTTTCTATCCTTTAGAGATATAGATAAAAATATTTCTATAATAAATCCTTTGATATTTTAATTCCCTGCTATAAACTATTACAGAGATGCTATTGGAGAAGTGAATAAATATGGCAAATCTCTGGTTCTTGGCATTAACTTTTAAACCCATGATTCTTGAACTAAAAATAAAACAAAACAAAAGACCTGTACCTCAGCACATTAAAAATGAGCTTCACTTTTCTTGAAAGCTCTATAGGCTTTCGATTGTCATTATAACTGTCATTTTAACACATTACAATTTCAATAGAGTAGTTAAGAGTACATGTTTAGCAACTAAATTAATATTGTCTAAGTAGTTTAAAATAAGATCAATGCTGCTATGTCACCACAACACATAATAACTAATATAACACACAAGCAACATAAATTTCTGTATTAATGTCAGGTAACAAAATCTAATTTAAAAGGTGAAGAAGATGGTCAATGGACAGGATACTTGAGTCACTACTTCTTACAGGGACACCGAACATTGGCATCTGGAGGGAGTGGCCTCATCTGCAATGGAACTACAGATATGGGGACCAGTGTTATATTAAAAACAGTCAGAAACCATCACAAATGGCAGAGAAGACTGAGCTGCAGTAAGTGACAATGCCACTTCACCTGGAGAGAGACACCAATCCTCACCTGTCACCTGGGCTTTCCTTTGGCCCTGGTCCAAGAAGAGTTCAGACTTCTCAGTGAGAGCATAAGCTGTTTGTATGTTCAACAAAGGGGTCAGCGTGGTGAGTGATTGGGTTCATGAGTAGGGATTGCCCATCATCTTTGTCTGTGAAGTTTCTAGGTTCTAGGATTATATGTGCCTGCCCTGGGGAGCTAATGAGGCTACCGAATTCTCCCACCCTTTGTGACCACTTGCCCATGCCTAGAATGCATAGAAAGAACTTGAAACTAGCGGTAGTGAACCCAGCCTACCCAGCAGGTTATTCTGTGGCCACAAAATAGAAGCATAAAATAGTAAGAAGCATACTTCTGGGTACCTACAATGAGAGATTGCAGTATTTCTGTACATGTTGTTCTGAGTCTTTTGGACAGGAACATTTAGACCATGGGCTTCAGAAATTGTTGGTACACACCTCTTCTTCTCCCTGTGTGACCTCTAGCCCCTGGATAAAATTCATAGAAATTAATTACAAATAGCCACAGTGAACTGAGACTGCCCAGCAGGGTTTTTTTTGTTTTGTTTTGGGGTGTGTGTGTGTGTGTGTGTGTGTGTGTGTGTGTGTGTCCACTTTTGGGAGTCAAAGAACAGGCCTAGAACTGGCCAGATTCCTGATGCCTGCTTCCCTGCACAACAGGAGATGGTAGGTCCTCTGAACAAATTTATTGCAAACATCACTATTTTCATAGGCTTTAGGATGCCATCCAACCTACCCATTTTGTTACCTTTGTGACTATAATCAGAATGTTTAAAGAATCAATGAGTAACCACAGCAAACAGCCTGCAAACAAAAGGCAAACTGGTTTTTGGCGCCTGTGAGGGGAGTCAGCACTGGCACTTATCTCCATGCTGTGCTCCCTTATTTTCTCAGTGAGACAAAATAAAGATTTATCCATTTTGTAGATTTATCCATTTTGTTGATTTTTCCCAAAGAACTAGTTTTTGGACTATGCTTTTATTTCTTTTTTTCTTATAACCGGTATAAAAAGGGAGAAAAATCTAATAGAATCAAAAATGAAAGAGGGGAAGCTGCAACAGATCTTTGAGAAAAGCAGATGATCATAAGATATCACTACAAACATCCTATCTACAAACCTCCAGAACTGAATCAGAAAGAAATAGAAAACACACCAACAAAGTGAAGGGAATTGAAAAGACAATCAAAATTCTCTCAAAATATAATTGAGGGATCAGATTATTTCATTATTGAGTTCTACCAAAACTTCAAATATGAGCTAATACATATCCTTTAAAACATTCAAAGAAATAGGAAAATAGAGAATTATTTCACAGACATTATTTGAGATCAACATAGGACTGATAACAAAACCTGACAAAAACACTGCAAAAGAAAATTACAAACAAATTTCCCTGCTAAAAATAAATTTTAAAAAATCATCAATAAAAGCTCAGCAAATCAAATTCAACAACAGATTAAAACAATCCACATCATAACCATGAGATTTATTACCAGTAAATAGGGATTGTTCAACTCCTGGGTATCAGTCATTGTAATTCACCACACCACCAAGAGGAAATATTACAATCCAATTGCCATATTAATAGATGTAGATAAAGCATTCGGTACTATTCACCATCTATTTATAACAAAAATAAACCAAAATAAACTGGGGATAGGTTCAAAATACTTCAACATAACAAAGGGCGTTTACAACAAAATCATAGACAACATCATACTCAATAGAGAAAAACTGAAGACTTATCCTTTAAGAATAGTATAAGAGCCTCCCTGGTGGCACAGTGGTTAAGTGCTGTGCTGTGGAAATGTCAAACGTGAGTTTGATGCTCGGACAGGGAGATTCCCACTTGGCACGGCAGACCTCTCCTGCCTCGCCCGCTGCTCCCCACAGCAGTGTATTTCTGGTCTGCCTGTTCTGCTCCCCACTCTCTCTCTGGTGACCCTCTCACCGCCCCACGCCTCTGGCCTATGGCCTGTACCCCAGCTTGTATGCATAAATAAATGTCTTAAAAAAAAAAAAACTAGTATAAGACAAGGATATCTGCTTTTACACTATTGCCCAACTTGGTGTTAGAAGACCAAGTAAGAGCAATGAACCAAGAGAAAGAATGAAAGGAAAACAAGTAAAATTACCACGATTTGAAAATGACATGATACTATAGACAACTCTAAAAACTCAAGTAAAGGTCTAATTTTAAATAATAAATTAATAAAGCAGTTTATGTAATTAATTTAAAATCAGTTGTTTTTCTACATGCAAATTAAAAGTTATTTTTTAAAGATATATTTATTTATGCATACAAGCTGGGATGTAGACCAGAGGTGTAAGGTGGTAAGAGGATTCACAAGAGACAGAGTGGGGAGCAGAACAGGCAGATAGACTGAAGCACACTGCTGAGGGGAGCAACAGGCGAGACAGAAGAGGTCTGCTGTGCCGTGTATGAATCTCCTTGGCCGGTATCAAATTTGCGCTGCAGTGGCTCTGGATAGCTTCATAATGCTGGGCTTAATCCGTTGTGAGACCAGGGAGGCCCGCAAATGAAAAGTTACGAGAAAATAAATCAAGGAATTAATCCCATTCACAACTGCAAAAAAAAACAAAAAAAAAAAAACCCAAAAAACAAAAACTAAATAGAGGGGGCATCCCTGGTGACCCAAGGGGTTAAGTCTCAGCACTATGAAGCTATAGGCAGCTACTGTAGCAAGAGTTTGATCCCCAGCCAGGGAGCTAACCCACATGGCTCAGCAGACCTCTCCTGTCTCACTTGCTGCTCCCCTCAGCAGTGTATTTCACTCAATCTGCCTGTTCTGCTCCCCATTCTTTCTCTGGTGAATCCTCTCATCCCCACACCTGCACCTCTGGCCCATACCCCAGCTCTTGTATGCATACATAAATAAATCTTAAAAAAATATAACTATATAAATACCTAAGGGGTTAACTTAACAAAAGGGATCGAGGACCTATACAATGAAAGGATTGTTGAAAAAAATATAAGATACCCAAAAATGGAAAGATGTGTTGTGCTATGGTTTAAATGAATTAGCATTGCTAAAATGACTATCACACTGAAAGCAATATACAGATTTAATGCAGTCCCCTTCAGGTTTCCAATGGCATTTGTCAAAAACATAGAGCAAACATTACTGAAATAAATATGGTATCAAAAAAAAAATCCCCAAATATCCAAAATAGCCCTGGAAAAAAGAAAAAGAGGAAGAGAGAATGTAACAATTAAAGACTTGACTAAAAGACTCAAAGTATAAAATACATTGAAGAAAGCATAGGCATAACACTGTACCAGGAAAGTGTTAACAGATAAGCCTCAGCAATGAAAAGCCTTGCCTGTAAGAGTTATAAGACCCCCCACCCCCAGCTTGTAACTTGGCCTGCATATCAAGGACAAGAAGATCCCAGACTTTACAACACCTCCCCTGCTGATAAGACCCTGCTTGCAAGCAAAACTCCTCCCCTTAAAGTTACTTTACTCCTTTTCTGAGCAATTTTGTATAAAAGCCTCCTGTTTTCTTTGTTTCAGGCCCACGTATATGGAAGTGAACTTCCCCTGGGTCCGCTAGCATAATAAACCTTCACCTACTGAATTCCAGAGTGTCTCTTGGTCTTTCTCCCACGTCAATTAGGTAACAATACTACATGGCATTGGTTTCAGTGAAGTCTTTGTGCATTCATCTCCAATAGGAAGAGAAACCAAAGTCAATATAAGCAAATGGGACTACATAAAACTAAAATGTTACATAAATTGTTGAACTGTAAAATATAAATAACTTCAAATTTATTAGATATTGCAAAAATGCTTCCCCCCAAATTGTACTACTTATAATTGTATCAGAAAAGGATGTGAGTTCTTGTTTCACTAACACTTGAATGTGTTAGATTTAACTACATTTTTCCATTTTCTTTTGCTATAAAGTCACATTTAGTTATGATTTCAATTTGCATTATTTACTATTCATTAGATTTTGCATATTCAAATCACTTTTATAAGTGTACTTTGGCATTCAGGTTCCCATCCCTGAGGCTTTTATTTATATAATATGTCTTCTTCCAATCAGTTATTTGTATTTTTTTCTTTTTCAATTATTGGAGATTTTATGTATTCTTTATGTAAACCCTTTATCTAAAACATAGGTGACAACATTTCATTCAAATATAGGACTTGTATTTAAAAAACAATTGACTGCATTCATGCTGTAAGGAAAATTAGTAAATCAGGCTATTTTTTGCCTTCTAAAATGTTATGTTTTCCACCATTGGGACATCTAGCAAACAACAGATGGGCCTTGCATTTGCAGCGATGTATCTGTTGTATGGCTATGGGCATCTATTTTTTTTTATATATATTTTTATTGTTATTTATGTCTTTTACATTTTGTATTCCCCTTGGGCAGCCCACCACCAATTCACCCGTGATCCATCTCCATGGTCCCTTGTGTTCTTTTCTATTCCATTTTGTGCGCTTTTCCTTCCATCCCTCCACCTCCCCCCCAACCCCTGCTGATTGTCTCTCTCCTATTTGGTTTCCTTATAGTCCTGTTATAAGTGAAACCATTCGATATTTTCTCTTTCTTTCTGGCTTATTTCACTAAGTATGATCCCCTCTAATTCCAATGGGCATCTAATAGGGTACAGGGGTTTGGCAGTGGGTTTGCTATTCTGCCTCTCTCAGTGCTGGAGTTTGTCTTACTCTGTCTGTCTGCCTGTGTACATGGTCCCCAGCTCGGCATTAAAGGACTGTAAAATCCACCTAAAGCTCCAAAATTTTTGTCTGAGATAACTGACAATGAACCGGCCCAAGATGGTTACACAACACATGCAAATATTTAAATTTCAATGATTTAAATTTATTGCTCTGTTTTATTTATGGTTTATGATTTATGTATGATGTTAAAGGAAATACTTATGTCACGCATTAAAAAAAAAAAATCATTTAAAACATTTTGTTCTTTGCCACTTGAAAAAAAGACCTATATTTGTATGTATGTTTGTTTTTGCTGTTTAAATAAGCATTTATTACTTAGAGAATTTTCATATTTGTCTCAGTCTTTTCTTTCTTCAACAAAAGACAGTCTATATTAACCTATAAACTTCCCTGTGATTTTTTTTTTCATTTCCATATCATTATTGCACTGTGTTGGTGAGTTCTAGTCTCATGCCATGAAAATTAAGAACATGCAACATGAGGAGTGAGCTTTGAAAAGTTTATTCAGTGATAGAAGAGCAGAAAATTCCCAGAATTGACAGGGGCATGGTTATCAGAACAAGTCACCCCTGAAATGTTCATGTCTAGGGTCTTTTATTCCAAATACAGCTCTCTAAGGAGTCTCCATCATTTGAATACATGCACGGAGAAGTAGCTTGCTAAAGATTAGCACACATGCAGCTAGAAACACCTGAAGCTTTCTAGAGATTAAAGCTCACAGCTCAAAATGCAGGTCAAAACACCCTCCCTCCTGCTCACGTCTTGTTGAATATTTTAGGCAGTCTCCTGCTCACAAGTGCAAGGTCTGTATTTTTCTGTTTTTCTGTAATTTTTTTATTCTCCATGGGGCCTCTAACCTGTCTGCCTAACCAGAATTTGTCTCATAACCAAAAGCATCCTGAATGCAACAAGAGGCAAAAATTCAAAGAAAATAATAAAGGATAAAGTATTCAATGCTTGAAAGTACTCCAGAAAGCTCAGGAAATATAAAGTTAAAATGTGTTCACTTTTCACTTTACTTGTAATTGGGTAAAGGATTCAGAGAGTTGGGGCCCTCCCTGGTGGGGTTATGTCTCAGCACTATGAAGCTATCATTAGCCACTGTAGTCCACAAGTACGATCCCCCACCAGGGAGCTTCCCACTTGGTGCATCAGACCTCTCCAGCCCACTGCTCCCCTCAGCAGTGTACTTCAGTTGATCTGCCTGTTCTGCTCCCCAATCTGTCTCTGGTGAATCTCCTCACCCCTCACATCTCTGGCCTGCACCCCAGCTCTTGTATGCATAAGTAAATAAATATTAAAAAAAAAAGGATTTGGAGAGTAGCTTGTATAAAAATTAGCTGTTGATGACTTCTAAATTGTAATATGATTACTATTCTCTGAATGCTTTCACCTCTCAGGTTCTCAAAATCATGTTGGGATTATACTCCCTGGCTCCATTACTGTCATCATGTGTCCCAACAGGGTTAACTATTTCACCATAAAATTCTGAGCTTCTTCCCACTGCCACAGTAGCCAAGTTTCATGATGTGTGGCTTAATGGGATCCAGGAGTGATGAGACTTGCGTAAGGAAAAAGTTAATCTTTCTCATTATAAACCATTGAGACTTTGTAGTTTATTTTCACAGCATACCCCAGTCTATCTTGCAATATGTAAATTGGTATGAGTGGGATATGAGCTCTTACTCATAACATATAATAGGCTATATTATGATGCAGCTATCTACATCATAATGGGCTATCTCAGCAGTTTGAAACAACAAAGCTTTATTTTTCTCTCGTGCTACATGTCCATCGTGAGTTAACTGTGGGTTTTGTTCCACATTTTCATTACTTCAAGTCCCAGATAAATAGAGCAGTCACTATCTGGAGTACTGCCAGGCGCCAGGACAGAGGTAAAAGCACACAGTATCTGTAAGTCTGAAAATGAAACACATATTTACTTTAAGTTTGGGTCCCCCAGAAGAATTTCAGCACTATTGGTTCATTTGAAAATAATATAAGTTGCAAGTGTTGACCGCTAAAATTAGTAGGTAGCTAAGGAAATGGGCCCTCCCTAATGGAAAGGAAGCCAGGAAATTTTGCGATATTAAACAAAGTACCCTAAAATTTTGACTAAAGCAGTGAGGTATCTCTGGAGACCAGACAAGTCAAATTCAAACTAGTCCTGACCATAGATGGGGGTCAAATCGACCGCATTTAGTATACCCTGATATTTAGCAGTTTGTATTTTAGGTATTCCACTGTGATTATATAAAATTCCAGGCTTTTGGTCTCCTGCAGGTCAAAAGGAATCATAGATCTGGATTTGCTCCCTGAAAACACATGAGTCTTTGTAAACTAAAATGTCAAAAGGATCATAATGGATAATGAGTCTCTGACAGCTCTGATACGCATTTCAATGGCAAAACACAACACACCTAAGTTTAAGAAAGTCAGCAAGCATGGTCCTATCATATTAGCAAAAGCGAGAATGATAATGGTCAGTAAATAGCACTAATCACAACTGCAATAAAATAATAAATACAATAAAAAGATTTAAAATTAAGAAATTCTGAGTGAAGCATGTTTGGATAACTGTTTTCAAGAGGTAGTGGAAGGAAAAAGAGAAGAGGAAGAGATATGAAAGCAAATAAGATGAAATAAAGCACAAATTGAACCAAGTGAGAGTATGTAAACATTTATAGATGCTAGATACATAGATGACATATATAGATAGGTAATAGATGAGAGAGAAAAAGAGAGAGTGAGAGGATAGATCTATGTGGATTCAATATTGAAGACGTGTGTGACAGTGCAGTAAGAAGAGATGATAAAGAAACGAGACAAGATTTTCTAATAATCACGTATATGAAATCAACTGCATATGTAAAATCTTTATTTTGAACAACGTAGAGAAAAACAGATTTTTTTTTAAGTGAGAAAAAAAAGAGTGATTGGGAATGCAAATAAACCTGTAGGCACTGGGTAGGAGAGAGAAAGACTTGCTCAACTGCTGTCCTCCCTTTTCTCTATGAAATAAAATCACTGAGTCATCTTTAAGAGTAGAAAGGTAGAAAAGGGATTTTGGTAGTAAAGTTGAATTTGCAATAAACACTGAGGAGAGTGTGAGAAAAGTGCCCCTAGGTGTATGATGAAGTGCAGGTGACAGCAATATGTATAAAATAAGGACCCAGATAATGAATCAAATCATGTTGCATTACATACAGCAAGAATAAAAGCAGTGCAAAAACTGTACAAAATTAGTTGTTGTATTTTATAGTCAGAAAGACAGTGCAACCAGATAATTAGCAAAAGGAAAGGATTCATTCTGGCAAAACAAACTTACTGTGGTTGTGGCAGAGAGATCTTATCACATTGATTACAAGTTAGATACTAAGTTTTGATGGGTCCAGCTGAAATTACTCCTTTTGGACCTGTTTTTGTTGTTGTTTTGTTTTTTACCAATAGAAAACCGTTCAAGGTTTTGGCCAGAGAGTAATTAAAGGAACTTAAAAGACACTTCTCCAAATAAGAAATGCAAATGGACAGCAGGAATATGAAAAAAAAAAATGTTCAACATCTCTCATAATCAGGGATATGTAAATCAAAAGGACGAGATACCATATTACACCAGTGAGAACGGCACATATTAAAAAAAAAATGGTAACAACAAAAGATGGTGAGGATGTGGTGGAAAAGGTTCTCTCCTACACTGCTGGTGGGGATGCAAACTTGTCCAACCATTATGGAAAGCTGTGCAGAGGTTACTCAGATTACTAAAAATGGAGCTACCATATGAGCCAAGAATTCCACTCTTAGGGATCTTTCCAAAGAACACAAAAACATTAATTTAAAAGGATACCTGCTCCCATATGTTTATTGCAGCACTATTTATAATAGGTAAGACTTGGAAGTAACCCAATGCCCAAAGATAGATGACTGGATCAATAAGTGGCATATATACACAATAGAAGACTATTCAGCAATCAAAAAAGACAAACTAATGTCATTTGCAGCAAAATGGATGGAACTAGGAGGGATTATGCTCAGTTAAATAAGTTAGAAGGAGAAAGAAAAAATATTGGATGGCTTAACTTACACTGGTCAACAGGGAGATCATTACTGACTTAAAAAGGCCCAAATCTGTAGTATCTCGTTGTGCCGCCGAACATGAACATAACTCTGAAAATTTTTTATTAGCTCGTGTTTTGAAGATATTTCATATAATTCATTGTATATGTTTCACTGCATCAATTTATCCAGTAGGACTGCAACAACATTCTAAATCAGCCTAGAATGATGTAATATTGTATCACATTGCATAATACCATCATGCACACATCATCCAGAGTTGATGACATCATTTTCTGATGCGATGCAATACTACTGCCAGGCGGCTGCTGAAGTAAGCTGACATCAGCAGTGCACTCTATAAAGCCCTGTCGGAAAGGTTGAGCATTGAAAATATTTCAGACTTTGTGCGAGACAGTTTAAGCTACTGTTCCATAGATATGTTATTATTTTATCCATTTAGGCACAATACAGAACAGTAATGCCTCGAAAGTGCATTAATAGCATGGACAATTTCTCCTCTATTTGTGGGGAAGTGACATTTGCCAACCAGAAGAAAAGTATCACTTTTCAAGTGAAGAAGGCTTATCATCTTTACTTTGGATGCAAGCTTGGTGACCAAGACAAGCCCAGGGCCCCGCATATATGCTGTGCTACATGACAACACAGCTTTCACAGTGGTTAAATGGCAAAAGACCATCAATGTCGTTTGCAGTACCCATGGTGTGGAGAGAGCCAAGCAACCACATCAAAGACTGTTACTTCTGCTTGGTTCCTCCTCTTTCCAGCAGAATAATGAAGCAAAAGAAGTCGAGAATAGTCTACCCAGACATTCCCTCTGCGTTGAGACCGGTCGCACATGGTGAGAGACTTCCTATTCCAGAACCTCCGGCAGAATATTCTCTTGATTCACCTGATGAGGACAAGGATGAGCTGACCTGTTCTTCTCCTGTTCCATCAGCATGCAGTGATCCACATTTTCTCTGTGGTGCATCATCAACTGCACACAGACTAACACAGGAAGAACTAAATGACCTGGTTCATGATTTGGACCTATCCAAGAACAAGGAAGAATTGCTAGCATCAAGACTCCAACCATAGAATCTTCTAGAAGTAGATGTCACAATTATTTTATATCAAAAGAGCCACCAGCAGTTGAAGTCTTTCTTCAGAAAGGAAAGTACGCTGGTATTCTGTTCTGATATTGAGGGCCTCATGAATATCCTAGAAATCACTCATGACCCACAAGAATGGAGACTATTTCTAGACTCTTTGAAACTCTTTTTTTTTTTTTTAAAGATTTATTTATTTATACAAGCTTGGGTACAGGCCAGAGGCGTGGGGTGGTGAGAGGGTTCACCAGAGACAGAGTGGGGAGCAGAACAGGCAGATCAGAAATACACTGCTGAAGGGAGCAGCGGGCGAGGCAGGAGAGGTCTGCCGCACCATCTGGGATTCTCCCCAGATCGAACCCGCATTGCGAGCTGCTGACAGCTCCACAGTGCAGCACTCAACCGCTGCGCCACTGGGGAGGCCCCTCTTTGAAACTGAGTCTTAAGGCTGTGCTTTTGCACAATGGAAACCATCTCCCATCTATTCCATTCCTGAACAGCTGTACAAGAGACAAGCAAAGAAATCTTAGAAGTAGTCTATGACCTGACTTTTTACAGGTATTAACCATAGACCTATTACTAATGTCAATTTATTGCAGATTACAAAAAAAAATCTAAAGCCAAAATTAGAATTTGACTGTCATATTCATGTTGAGCACATACAAACTTACAGGAAATGACTAATTTTATTTCAGTAATATGACTTTTGTAAAAATTTTTTGACCAGTGTTATCGGAAGAATACAGGTGGGCCAAATAAGGGATCAGGGGGAAAAAAATCAATTAGTAAATAAATCAATCATAACAAAGCAAAAATAAATAAATAAATAAATAAATAAAATGACAAATATAAACCAAGACATTCTGCAGGGAATGGGGAGGGAGAGGGACCAAAACTAGAGCGGGAAGAGCACAAGGGACTATGGTGATAATGCGTGGGCGAATTGGTGGTAGAAATTCTAGGAAACTTACACCTGGGAAAAGAATGAAAACATTATACAAAATGAAAAATTATGTAAAATGTGTGTGTGTGTGTGTGTGTGTATATATATGGCTTCATCTTGCAAGGATATAAAAAAAGTCAACAGAAGGGTGAAAGATAGGGGAAATATAGACTGTTAAGGATTTTATGAAAGACCTGTAAGGAAAGAAGTTGTATATACTTATAAGATTGAATATTTGTATCTCATGGATTCTGACTTTCACATAAAATTTAGTGCACAAATAAAATTATGATCAATAAATTATGAGGTTAGTGTAGGATTTTGGACATTTAATATTCCCATGTGCAATTTGACCTATATGAAGAGATATTCAGATTGTTTGTTTTTGGGGGTTCCTAAATTCTTGACTAGGGCCATGAAAGAATCCAAAGCCACTTCCAGGCAAAGCAAAACAAAGCAAAACAATTTTTTTTTTTTTTTTTTTTTTTTTTTTTTTAGATACAGTACACCAGAAGAGGTCCTGGGTAGCAGAGTCCTACCTGGAGAACAAGTGCCAGGAAAGGGGAGAGGAGGACTCATGACTTAAATGGTGTTCAGAGGACTTATCACTCGGTCCTTTTCTAGGGTTTACTGCACAAGCACTTCCAGGTGATGGTTTATCATTCTGGAAAGGAGTTTTTAAGTTACTGCACTCTCAGGGATATTTTATCATCCCCTACAACAGTTAGGGTGTGGGGGTGTGAGGATGGGGAGGACTCCCTTCCCCCTCTAGTTTCTTCTTGCTCTCTGCAGTCTTTATCAGCTTGCTTGTAGGTTGGGTGGGGACTAGCTTTCTTCCCTCTGGGCTGTCCCTTGCCTTTATCAGCTCTGGCAAGTGTGTCCTGTGATCCTGAACAGTTGGCCATTTAATTTTTTTAGACCTCCCTCTCCTTCTTCTAAGTTCCTAGCAAGATCAGACATAATATTTTAATTTGGGAACATAGTAATATATAGTATGAAAAGCACAGATTTAATTGTTGAGATGCCACCATTGGAATCTTGGATCTCTATAGTCGGTTTGTAAAGTTATAAACTGTAATTAATATTACATGGTAGCTGATTTTACTAATGATCTTCTTTCTCTTAAACACTAAATACAGTAACTGATATACAATACACAAAGTGTTAGGCAAATTTTATACTGCCCAACTTGAGTGCATACTTAAAATCTCACATGATAGCAAACACAGTATAGCACATCAGAACTGTTCAATGTGTGCTAACTTGAATTGAGCAAATATTTGAAAATTCTAGCTTTCTTTTCCTTGTTCAAATACAGTGTGATTAGGGAAAAAGACGTAGCAGGCCACAGATCATATAATATTTATCAGTGTAGTGCTTAGATAAACAAGTTTAATCTGATGTAAATTACTAATCTGTCTTTGTCTAACAACAATTGACTAGTCAGCAAGAAAAACAAATTGCAACTCCTTTTGAGAAATAATACACAGCAGGGTATGTTGTTACATTAAACACCCTGTAGTGAGTTAATGTAATTATAATGTAACTTCTTTAAACAAACCATTTGTAGCATGCACAGGTAATAAATTATTGTCATTATTAGTATACAAAGCTTAATCTTCCATTTTCCATTTATACATATATTAAAGTTTTAAATGCATCTCCATAAATATAGACATTAATATTTCTGTTTTGTATTCCACCCAGCTAGACATTTTACTCTTTAATTGTTTAATTTTTGAGGTTATACTTTTCTTCACTTAAATAAAATTATATGTTGAGCGTTCAAAGATGATATATGCTATTACATAATACATGTGTTTCTTACAATGATTCTGTTAAAGAAATCACATTGATTTACTGGTAGTGGAAGGATGGAATTATAATATGACAATACCATAGAATAGTGTCCTTTAATATTTAAAAAGAGATAGTTCAAGGAGTTAATCATCTGATAGGGAAAAATATTCTCAACAGCAAATCAAATGTCAGGAAAAGCTACTTGTTTCCATAGAGAGATAGAGCTAGTGAACACATGAAGGTTTAAGGGAGGGAGGAATAGCATATTTTTGGAAGAGCTAAAGAAAACATTCTAGAAAAAATAATATTTTAGATTAATCATAACGCTATAAATGTTGTTCCATTCATTCCTAGTTTTTCAAAGGTTTTCACCATAAGTGATGTTGTACCTTTTCCATTCCTTTCTCAGCATCTATTGATATGATTATCTGGTTTATATCTTTAATGTTTTTAAATATTTATTTATTTATGCATACAAACTGGGGTGTAGGCCAGAGGTGTGAGGGGTGAGAGGATTCACCAGAGACAGAGTGGGAAGCAGAGCAGGTGGACTGACTGAAATTGCAGAACAGTGTGGGTTAGCTCCCTGGCTGGGGATCAAACTCATGCTGCAGTGGCTCTGGATATCTTCAAAGTGCTGCAACTTAATGCATTGCACCACCAGGAAGGCCCTATATCTTTAATATTTTTGATACATGGAAATACGTAGATTGATTTTATAATGTTAAATCACCTTCATGTTCCTCGTATGAATTCCACATGGTATATGATCTTTTTGAAGTATGTTGAATCTAGTTTGCTAGGATTCTATTAATGATTTTTACATCTATGTTCATTAGGGAGATTGGTCTGTTATTTTCTTTTGTGCTACCTCTGTTTGGTTGTGATATTAGAGTAAGGGTGGCATTTTTGTATGAGTTTTTGTCAGGATTCCTTCTTTTTTCCATATTTCAGAAGAATTGTGCAAGGTAGATAAAACCTTTGAAGGTTTTGTAGAATTCACTCATGAAGCTATCTGGCCCTAGACTCTTGTTTTTTGGGAAAATTTTGATTACTGTTTCAATTTCCTTGCTTGTGATTGGTTTGCTCAGGGCTTCTGTTTCTTTCCTATTCACTCTCAGATGATTCTCAGACTTTTTCCATCTCTCCTGGTTGTTGAAGATTTTTTTAAAGATTAATTTATTTATGTATTCAAGAACTGGGGTGTAGATCAGAGGTGTGGGGGGCTGAGAGGACTCACCAGAAATAGAGTGGGGAGCAGAACAGTCATATCTACAGAAATAAACTGCTGAGGAGACGAGTGGGTGAGGCAGGAGAGATCTGCTGTGTCAGGTGGGAAGCTCCCTGGCCTGGGATCTAACTCATGCAGCAGTGGCTGTGGATAGTTTAATAGTGCTGAGATTTAACCCATTGCGCCACAAGGATGGGCCTGTTGAAGTTTTTTTCACATATAGCTATGCCTGGTAGTCTCTAGTTAATTATCCTCTGAATATAGGCAGCATCTGTTAACTATTCTTTTTTTTTTTTTAAGATTTATTTATTCATACATACAAGCTGGGGTACAGGCCAGAGGCGTGGGGCGGCGAGAGGGCTCACCAGAGACAGAGTGGGGAGCAGAACAGGCGGATCCGAAATACACTGCTGAGGGGAGCAGCAGGTGAGGCAGGAGAGGTCTGCCACACCATGTGGTATTCTCCCTGGCTGGGTGTCGAACTTGCATCACGCGCTGCTGACAGCACCACAGCGCAGCACAGCGCTCAACCACTGCACCACCAGGGAGGCCCACTATTCTTTCTCTTTCATTTTAGAACCTATTTTTTTGCTAGAATTTTCTTGACTTTCTTGGCCAGTTTTGCTAGAGGTTTTTCTATTTTGTAGGTTTTTCTATTTTGTTTGTTTGTTTATCTATTTTTTAATTTATTTCAAAGAACCATCTTTTGGATTCATTGCCATTTTAATTTCTAATTAGTATACTTTCATTGATTTTTAGTATTTATGTTTTTTTTTCTAATGGCTTTTAGAGTTGTTTGTTCTTTTTCTAATTCCTGAAGTTTGAGAGAGATTATTATTTGAGCTCTTTCTTGATTGTGAATGTGGGCCTGTATTTCTATATATTCGCCTCTTAGTATTGTTTTTGTTGCATCATTTCAGTTTTGTATAGCTGTGTGCTGATTTTCATTGTCTTAAAGTATTTTTTTTAAATTCGTTCTTTGATTTCTCAATAACTCAGTGGTTTTTGACTTGTGTCTTTGTCAGTCTCCATGTTTTAAAAGATTCCCCTGCTTTCTTTTGCTAGTTGATTTCTTGTTTGTTATCTTTATGGTCTGAGAAGGGCTGGCTATAATTTCAATCTTCCTGAATTTGTTGATATTTGTTTTGTGTCCAGAATTTATTCTATTCCAGAGAATCACCCATGTGCACTTGTGTGTGTATTCTGCTATTTGGTGGTGCAATGCCCTGGAGATCTGTATGAGGCCTGTGAGGTCTAATTCTCTATTAAAGACTATTGTGTCACTGTTTATTTTCAGTTTAGTTGATCTGTCCACTGGTAAGAGTGGCAGTCGAAGTCTTCTAATTCTAAAGTGTTTTTGCAATGTTTGTTTTCAGAGTTGATAGTAGTTGACTAATGTATTTGTGTGCTGCTTCACTAATCAACATATGTTAAATATATATTTCGTCTGCTTTATATTTTGTTGCCTTGATTATCATATAGTGTCTCTCCCAGTCTCTCGTTAGCTTTTTTTTTTAACTGTAAATTGATTTTGTATGACATTAGACAGGCTGCTCTGCTTTTTTTAGTATAAATTTTGTTCATAAGACTATTTCCAACCCTTTACTTTGAGTATGTGTTTGTCTTTGTGAAACAGGAGCAGTGAGTAGGGCAGGAGGATGATGGCATAGCAGGATAGACTAGCATGGCCTATCCACCTGCTCAGGCTCTAAGTAAAGAGAGCTACCAAAAAGCTCCAAAAGGCCAAAAAGTAAAAAAAAACAAAAAACAAAAAACAAAAAACAAGGGCTATAGCATTACAATACCCATACACTAAGGGATTATAGACTATAGCCCATCAAGGGCAGTGACTGTTGGAGGACAGGGCACTGTTTGTGGGTTCTTACCCACATACCCAATTGGAAGAGATCTCAGGCTCTAGGAACAACCACTATAAAATTTATTTTACAAACAGGGTGAAACAAAGAGTTTACTAAAGCCACAAGTGGCTCACTATCTTACCTAGATAGTGTCCACTCTGTTCAAGCAGAGTACCAGTCAGTAGTGGTGCTCACTACTGGTCCCCAGAGGCTGTTTTAGAGAATCAAAGTGTTAACAGCTCTTTGTGAGTTGTTGGATGGCACCAACAAAAACAGCTCTTTGAAATACCAGGGTTGGACACTTTGGTGCTCCTTTCAGGCGATATCAAAGACAGGACTCGAGACCCAGTCTCTGACAGAGGTCTTTGGTTTCTCTTCCCTCTGTGAAGGTCAGCTGCTGGATAAGTCTTTTCTTCTTTCTTCTTTCAACTGCTGGTCATTCTTTCTTCTTTCTTCAGAGCCAGGAACAGATTCATAACCTTCTTTTTTTGGAGGCTGGACCAGAATCCTTTTTCATTCTTTGGGAGACTGGAACTGTCTCATCTCTGATCCCTCTGACCCTGGTTTATATCCTCTTTCAGGGCCCCCAACCCACATGTCTTATTGGACAATTTTTCAATGCTGTGACTGATTGGACCATTTACTACCAATCAGCTCATAGGTCACATGTGTTTGGCCCATTCTATGATCCAGAAAGTATGTGGTTGCATAAAAGGACTCTGAGAAGCAAATGCTACAACTGACAAAGGGTGGTTGCTAGGATTTGAGGAGCTACTGCCATAACTGACTTGTGGTGGAGCAGCAAGGTGAGATAACACCACTGCTGCTGCTGGCTCCCACAGCTGAGGTGGCCAGATTCTGATAACATTTGGAGTTCAGGTGGGTTTCCTGGAGTCAGCAAAATATTGGATTCTGTTTCTTGATACAACTAGGTAATTGGTGTCCTTATATTGTTTCTTTCAGTCCAATTATATCTAAAGTGATTAACTGATATGTAATAAGCTGTTGCTGCCATTTTATCCTTAACTTTTATGCATCAGTCTATTTTCTTATTTATTCCATTGTGTGTGTTCTTTTCTTTTTTTTTGGTTTAAATGTGTAAGCTAGTTCCAGGGCCTCCCTGGTGGCACAGCGGTTGAGCGCTGCGCTGTGGAGCTGTTGGCAGCGCGCGATGCAGGTTCGACGCCCAGCCCGGGAGAGTCCCACATGGTGCGGCAGACCTCTTCGGCTTCGCCCGCTTCTCCCCTCAGCAGTGTATTTCTGATCTGCCTGTTCTGCTCCCCACTCTGTCTCTGGTGAACCCTCTCGCCGCCCCACACCTCTTGCCTGTACCACAGCTTGTATAAATAAATCTTTTAATAAATAAATAAATAAATAAATAAATAAATAAATGTGTAAGCTCATTCCAATAGTTCTTCATGGGGTGGTTTAGAATGTTAACTTGAGTTTCTCTATGTCTTACAGGGGACTGTATTCATCCCTCATGTCTGAAGAAAGTGTATTTAGGATTGTGTATTCTTGGCAGACATTTTTTTCTCTCTTTAAGATTTTGGAACATGGCATTACATTTTTTCTTCTCTTGTAATGTGTTTTCAGAGAAGTCTGATGTTTGTCTGATCAGGGTAATTTAGATGTTATATGTTTTTTCACCCTTTCCAGCTTCTTTCTTTGTACTAAACTCTTGAAAACTTAATTTCTATGTGTTTTGGTGCTGATAACATTTTTTCAAGGTTTGCTTCTTTGGTTTAGCTTCCAATGTTTAGCTTCCTGAATTTGTATATTTATTCTGATCTTTAGATTCAGGATGGTTTCCTCTGTTATTTCTTGATATCTTTTCTATCCCTTTCTCTATCTCCTTCTCCCATGGTACTCCCATTATTCTTATGGAGTTGGATAGTTTTCAGAGTGTTTCTTCATTTTTTTTTTTACTTTGTTACTCTTCTCCACCTAGGTTCTTTGACCATTCTCATCTTTAGTTTCACTGACTTTGTTGTTTTATTTCATTTATTCCACTTCTCTGACATTCTCCTGAATTATTATTCTTTGTTTCTCTTTTGAAATAATGAAAATCCATTTTATCTTATTTAAAACCTCATTTTCTGTCTCTAGTTTCTTGATTTTATTTCTAAGAAGATTATTTGTATTTCTGAGTTTTCTTCAATTTCTTTGAATTTCTTTAAAATTGCAATTCTAAACTCTGCATCTGATAGTCCCCATGTCTTTGAAGTTGGGTTCTGGAGATTTATTCTCTCTGTGTACTGTGTCATTCCCTTAAAGAGTCATGTTGCTGTTTGTTAGGTGTTTCCTTCTGCACATTATTAACTTTGGAACCAGCTGAGGTACATGGGATTTCTTCAGTATGTAACTCCTCCCCCATCACTCATCAGGGATCTCACCTCTCCAGATAAGCAGATGGTGGAATCTCATGGGAGGTTATGAGGCCTCTGGCTGCTCTGGCTCTCTCTGATGTGGACTGAGAGTCTCACCAGTCTATGTAGGTGTTGATGAGGATCTCATTGGAGGTGAGGACTTTGATGATCCAGGTAGGCGCTGTTTGTGTTTTATGTGAGGTCATAAATCCTCTGCTTGTCTGACCAGGGTCTTGCTTTGTGTTGTGAGAATTCTGGTTGCTTTGGCACCCTCCCTTACATGTTCTCACTGGCCTGGGTAGGTTCTGGCAGGGTCTGACATAAATTACAAAACCTCTTCTGGTCTGGGTGAGTACTGGCAAAATCTTGAAGAAGGTCTTGATCCCATTGTTGGTGTGGGCATGGTCCAGTGGGGTCCTGTGGAAGACTGAGAGATATCTGGCCACTCTGGCACCTTCCTGATGTAGGACTGGGGTCTCACCATTCTGGTGGGCACTGGTGGTATCTCTGAGTGAGTTCAGCAGGATTTTGCAGTAGGTTGTTGTTAGGCCTCTCTGAATATTGATTCTTGAATCATTTAAGCCCCCCATATTTCTCAGTAAATTCAATATCATGGCAGGTCCAATCTTTTATTTTAATATTGCAAATAATGCTTTTGCTTTTGCTTTGGTCATATTGATGCTGAGGTGGATACATTTCTGTGTTTGATACTCAATTCAGGTCGTTAGAAGATTCCCATATCTGATGTAGGCCTCTTCTTAACTTTTTTTTTTATTATTATTATTCTCCTTGCTTTCAATGGGGCATATCCTTTAACAGTTTCCATCAATTTGTTTTATTATTCAAGTTCATAGCTATAGTGGAATGAATTAATGACTTATGCTTGACTAACTAGCAGTAACCATTACTGATTTTCTACTTTTGTAATCCTACATCACTTTTAATTTTGTTTGCATATCAATCAATCAACATGACCTTTTCCTCTAAGATTAGTAGTGCATTTTGTATGCTCAGGAGTCACTATTAACGAACATGAGATTAAATCAAGCACAAAAGAATATGGTTCTCTCAGAGAGGTGGTAAAAGGAGTATACCAGCTGATGCTGGCATAAAATATTATATTACCATGGCTGTAATATCAGTATATGATTGGCCTCCATGGTGGCATAGCTGTTAAGTGCTGCGCTGTGGAGTTGTCAGCAGCGGTGACACGAGTTCGACACCCCGCCAGGGAGATTCCCACATGGAGTGGCAGACCTCTCCTGCCTCACCTGCTACTTCCCTCAGCAGTGTATTTCCGTCCATCTGCCTGTTCTGCTCTCCAATCTGTCTCTGGTGAACCCTCCTGCCGCCCCACGCCTCTGGCCTGTACCCCAGGTTGTATAAATAAATGAATAAATCTTTAGAAAAGATTTCACTATATGGTTGTAAGTTTTGGGACTACCATCTTAAATGCATTCCTTTATAGAAATAGTGGTTTTAACAGAATTACCGCAGGTCAGGGTGGGCATCTGTGGGGTAGGCAGGAGAGCTCTCAGGCTTTTCCCCGCCCCCAACCCCCTTGGGGATGGGCCTCTGCAGGCCTACAGGCTGGGTGACAGAGTAGCAAAGCCTAGGGGGTGTGGCTTAGAGTAGCCGTTAGAGTGGCTACAGAGTAGCTGTTAGAGTGTGCGTGCGAAAGAGAGAGCAGAGGGAAGAAGCAGCAGCACACAGAAGGCAGCAACAAGAGCATGCTGCAGGAAGGGCCCCAGAGAAGCTGAAGATTTCCTCCCTAGCCTCCTGGTGCCCCGGCCAGGAGCAGATGGTACCCGGTGGTCCCCTGGTCCCACCACCTTGTATATAGTTGCCAGAGTTTAAGAGTTTAAATAATAAAAGGCCATAAAAAGCCATCGAGGACTCCAGAACTCGTTTATACCTGTCTGCTCATCATCAAGAACCTGCTTAGTGCCATTTTCCTGCTGGCACTACAGTTGTCGTGTTTTAGGTAGGATGATTACGCAGACGGGTATGGAGCCCTCTGAAGATCTCTGGAGGGACTGAGGGGTAGCAGGCCATGAGCTGTAGTGCTCAGTGGCAGGCCTCGTCCGTGTGGGCACCTTCCCAGAGGTGGCCCTAGGAGGACTAGTCCCCGGTGCAGGTGGAGAGTACTGCACATGGTGGGGAAGGCAATGGACAGACATGGTGCCTGCTCAGGTGCAGGACTGGCGGTCGCGTGTTCCCTCATAGCTCTTCAATTGGAGTCCAGACAATGCTGGAGGCCACAGCAGCACAGGAGTTTACGAGAGTCCAGGAGATGAGGGAAAAATCGAAGCCTCAGAATACAGGAGGCGGACAAGGTCCAGGAGCCGTGGGACGAGACCTCGAGTGGAGGAGGAGACGGTCCACGAGGATCAGCCCATGACCCTGAGGAAGGAGGCTTGTCAGGAAGAACCAGTGAAGCACTGGTGGACTTGGATTATTGTGACTATGGGACCCTGAGGGTGGATGGTGCCATTTGTACATCCCAGAGGATGGGAATCAGCGGGTGGCTGGTGGGCCTCGGTGGCCAAAAGCAGCCTGTGTGCTGCCTGACACTCCCAGGGCCGCAGCCTAGAAAGGCAATGGCCAGAATAGAGGAAGGAGCAGGCCTGAGAGCAGCTCAAGTTTGGCTGAGGGAGAAAGTCCTAGCCAAGTCTTCTGCAGCCAGGCAGAGGAGCTGTGAAAGCCAATTTGAGGCAAAAGCTGGAGCCAACGTTGGGAACCCCTGAGTGGTTGATAAGCGGCTGAAAGGCTATTAAAGGCCAGTGAGTCTCTTAAAATCTCCTGTGTGTAATGCCTTGTTCACTATTGATAAGGGTGAAGTATTGAGGAGCCCATCCTTGGGGGGCGGGTGGGGAACGTGGCTTGTGGTAGAGACCACAGCCGAAGAGGGGACCCAAGAGAGGCCACATGTGGAACTTGTATCCATGGATCCCTGACCCATGTGCACGTGCAAAGTGTTTGCAAGTGATGATCCCCCAAAGAGTAATTTCACCAACCCCAAGAATTGAGCGCATTCTGGGGTGGATGCAGAGTATGGGTTTGGCTGGGTCCAGCAAAATCTTTTAATCACATTGCTTGATTCGTAAGTTTTTTTTTTCTCAAAAACTCTATCTTGGTACCAGATAATAATACCAATTTTCTTACAGTATGTATTGATAAAGATATTTTGGAATGATTGCTATCAAAAACAAATAAAAAATAAACAAATAAACACTCTAGACTGCCATTACCCACAGACATGACTGTTTTTAATTATAGCCAATGGTTTAAGATTGCTGAGAAGCAGCCTTTGCAGAGATCAAAAAATAACTCCTTTCCAACATCTAAAACCAAACTGAAACAATTACTGTAGCTTTATAAACCTATGAAACACACACACTGAGAGCGAGAGAGCGCGAGACCCAGAGCAAGAGAGGGAGGGAGGGGGAGAGAAGGAGAGAGAGAAAGCGAGAGAGAGAGAGAGAGAGAGAGAGAGAGAGAGAGAGAGAGAGAGAGATATCAACTGAAATTTAGAAGAAAAATGAGATAGAGTTTTACAATAGCTGTCTTGAATTCCTGCATTCAAGTATCTTTATCCCAAAGATCTGAATGGATGTTATGTCTAGTAATGTACATTTGACTCAAGTTCCCTAAGAATCTTTCTGATGCATTAGTCTATATAATTCCTACAATTAGTCTTATTTGTTCAATAATGTGGTCTGTTAAAATGAAGAAGACAATCTTCATATACACCTACAACTTCAATCCCTTAAAATTTCTGTATTTCATAAGAAATCACATGTTCCTGTGGCTAAGTGTGATGGTTTGAATGCTCACAAACTCTTAAATATTTGCAATGTTGTTTTTTTTTTTTTTAAGATTTTAACATTATTTGGGAAGTTTAATTCCTGCAATCATTCAGGAATAGAAACAATTTTTTTAAAGATTTATTTATTTATTTATTTATTTTTTAAAGATTTATTTTTTTATTTATACATACAAGCCGGGGTACAGGCCAGAGGCGTGGGGCGGCAAGAGGGTTCACCAGAGACAGAGCGGGTAGCAGAACAGGCAGATCAGAAATACACTCCTGAGGGGAGCAGCGGGTGAGGCAGGAGAGGTCTGCCGCACCATGTGGGATTCTCCCCGGCCGGGTGTCGAACTCGCGTCGCCACTGCCGACAGCTCCACAGCGCAGCGCCCAACCGCTGTGCCACCGGGGAGCCCCTAGAAACAAATTGATTTGGTTAACAATCTGGGTATCTAAATACAGACTCTGGCACATTGTTACAAAATTACTGTATTGCTAAGAGACAAAGTTACTGGGAAATTACTATAAATTGCAGTTGTTCATTGATTTTGTATCCTGCTACTTTACTGAACTGGTCTATCATTTTGAGTAGTTTTTCTATGGAGTTTTTAGTGTTTTGTATATATATTATCATATTGTCTGCAAACAGGGACAGTTTAAAATCAGTAGCCTTCCTATATGCAAACACCCAATCTGAAGAAGAAATTAAGAAATCCATCCCCTTCAAAATTGAAACCAAAAAAATCAAATATCTAGGAATAAATCTAACAAAAGACGTAAAAGACTTATACAAAGAAAACTACATAACACCGTTGAAAGAAATACAAGAAGATGCAAGAAAATGGAAAGACATCCCCTGCTCATGGATTGGAGGGATTAACATTAGCAAAATGGCAATCCTCCCAAAAGCAATTTACAGATTCAACACTATTCCAATAAAAATCTCAATGACATTCTTCAAAGAAATAGATCAAATACTGATGAAATTCATATGGAACCACAAAAAACCCCGCATAGCTAAAGCCCTCCTGAGTAAAAAGAAAGAAAACGGAGGAATTTCACTCCCTGATTATAAACTATATTGCAAAGCCGTAATAACTAAAACAGTATGGTACTGGAACAAAAACAAACACAAAGACCAATGGAACCGAATAGAATACCCAGAATTAAAGCCACATATCTATGAACAACTAATCTTTGACAAAGGAGCAAAGAAAATGCAGTGGAACAAGGACAGTCTATTCAATAAATGGTGCTGGGAAAACTGGAGAGCCACATGCAAAAAAAGAAAAATAAGCTAGACTACTGCCTCACACCCTTCAAAAAAACCAACTCAAAATGGATAAAACACCTAGACATAAGACCTGAAACCGTAAAATTTATAAAAGAAAATATAGGCAAAACTCTGCATGGCATACATCTCAACAGAATCCTTAATGACACATCCCCCAAAGCGAAGCAAGTGAAGGACAAGATAAACAGGTGGGATTACATCAAAATAAAAAGCTTCTGTACAGCAAAAGAGACATTAACCATAACAAACAGACACCCTACCAACTGGGAAAAGATCTTTGCACACAACACATCCAATAAAGGACTGATAACAAAAATTTACAAGGAACTAACACAACTCAACAAAAACAAAGCCAATAACCCAGTCAAAAAATGGGCAGAAGAGCTCAAAAGGCACTTCTCCAAAGAAGAAAAGCAAATGGCCAACAGATACATGAAAAAATGCTCAACATCACTCATAATCAAGGAAATGCAAATCAAAAGCACTATGATATACCACCTCACACCTGTGAGGAAGCACACATTAAAAATATAGGCAACAACAAATGCTGGAAAGGATGTAGAGAAAAAGGAAGACTTCTACACTGCTGGTGGGAATGTGAATTGGTCCAACCACTGTGGAAAGCTGTATGGCGATTACTCAAACTGCTAAACATTGAGCTTCCATACGACCCAGCAATACCACTTTCGGCAATCTAACCAAAGGACACAAAAACACTAATTCAAAAGGATACATGCACCCATATGTTCATTGTGGCACTATTCACAATAGCAAAAGTATGGAAGCAACCCAGATGTCCAAAAATAGATGATTGGATCAAGAAGATGTGGTACATATGCACGTTGAAATACTATTTAGCATTCAAAGAAGATAAACATATGCAATTTGCAGCAACATGGATGGAATTAGAGGGGATCATACTCAGCGAAACAAGCCAGCAAGAAAGTGAAAAATATAGAATGGTTTCACTTATAATAGAACTATAGGGAAACCAAATAGGAGAGAGACACTTGGGGGGGTGGGGGAAAGAGAGGATAAGATCACAAAATGGAATAGAAAAGGACACAAGGGACCACGGAGATGGATCACAGGTGAATTGGTGCTGAGTTACCCAAGGGGAATACAAAATGTAAAATATATAAATAACAATAAAATATATATTTAAAACATTTTGCAGTTGTTGGTACATTTTCTCATAAGTTTTCTGATTCTAATAATCTTACTAACCATATTCCTTACCAAAACTATTCATTTATTTTTGGTATTGAGATCTTAATAAGCATGCTTTTCATGTAGTCAAGAATGATTATAAATTCCCATGACAATATTCATTGAATTTAGAAGAAAATTATTTCTTAGTCTGAAGAAAAATCATGTTACATCTACCAGTGAATCTTGAATTAATGTTTTGTTTCCTAGGTGGGGAACCATACACAATAGTTTAAAAAAAAAGTTAATTAAGTTATGATTAAAACAACATTCACTACTAGGTAAGACTTAAAATTCAACAAGTTCTAGTGTGATATAGAAAAATTTATATGTGTGTTGTACATGTATTAACTTAGGGAAATATGATTGTACCTATCTACCAAGAAGTGTGTTAGATAATTTTTAACATAAATGAGGTTAGTGAAGTTAATGAAAAAAAATCAAAAGAAAACAAATGTCAAACTTATCTATATCAAATATTTCTTCTCTAGGGCCTCCCTGGTGGCGCAGAGGTTAAGCACTGCTCTGTGGAGCTGTCGGCAGCAGCGACGCGAGTTCGAAGCCCGGCCAGGGAGAATCCCACATGGCATGGCAGACCTCTCCTGCCTCGCCCGCTGCTCCCTTCAGCAGTGCATTTCTGATCTGCCTGCTCTGCTCCCCACTCTGTCTCTGGTGAACCCTCTCACTGCCCCACACCTCTGGCCTGTACCCCAGCTTGTATGTATAAATAAAAAATAAAACTTTAAAAAATATATATATATATATAGATAGATAGATAAAATAAAATAAAAATATATATTTCTTCTCTGTAGGCATAGAGTAGGAATTAAATCTGACCTCATAGCTTAGAAAAGGATCTTGACTGAAAAGCAATTTTCCAAGATGTTCTGATATATGTTTTCTACAGAATTATTTTTTCTCCCGAATTTTAAATATTTCTGCATGACAACAATTTAAATTAAACTGCAAAGACAATAGTGGCAAGTTCTTATGGCAACTGTAACCAAAGCACCTGGGACCACATTCTATGAGTGTTGTCAAATTAGAATTCTGAAAACAATCAACATGTAATGAAATGATGAGTTTCATTTCTCCTATAAGCAAAAGGAAGGACTATGGGAAACCATTTAGGCCTAATGTTTCTACTTTGAGTTTTTCATGACACTAATAGCTACTGCCAGGAGGTAGTCTTTCTGGGTCTCCTCTTAGGAACTTCACATCCACATTGCTGAAGATACCTTACTCAACAACTAGTATTAAACCATAAGAACACAAGTTCCCTCTCCTAAAATGTGTTTTTAAGCACGTTATTTAAATTAGCTGAACTTTAACCATTCCATCTGCTTTAAGTTCGATGAAAATTCACCCGTTGCTTCCAACTCAGAACTCTCCACTGAAACGGCATTCAGTTAAAAGTCTTATTTATGGTGTTCTCTTTTATTTTCTGACAGAAATGTAACTTATTCCTTTATATATTAATCTTTTCATCCATTGACCTTGATATATCCCTGTATTAAACTTTGGTTTGCAGTTTGTCTTGAAAAATTATAATTTTCAATTGTGGTTTTTCCATATTTTTGATTAGAATATTTCCAATTTAATTTTGAATTTCTATGAGTGTTGCTTAATTTATAATTTATTTTCTACTTGTTTCTCATTGTCACATAGAAAGAATGACATTTTATGTAGACTATCTCAATCTGATTTTTCCTCTCAGTATCCATAACAAGTAGTATTCAAGGTTTTTACCGATTACTAGTTAACTCAGGCTTATTTTTATCTTTTTCCAGAATAGAGATCCAGATGGAGATCTACAAACTGACCGCCCTACCTCATGAGGCATCATAATTTTTCATACTGTGTTCATTTTTTTAAAATTTTTTATACATACAAGCTGGGGTACAGGCCAGAGGTGTGTGGCGGCGAGAGGGTTCACCAGAGACAGAGTGGGGAGCAGAACAGGCAGATCAGAAATACACTGCTGAGGGGAGCAGCGGGCGAGGCAGGGGAGGTCTGCCACGCCATGTGGGATTCTCCCCGGCCGGGCGTCGAACTCGCATCGCCCCTGCCGACAGCCCCACAGCGCAGCGCTTAACCGCTGCGCCACCAGGGAGGCGCTCATACTGTGTTCATGATTGCATTAGTTTCCTACAACTGCCATAACAAATTACAAATTAACATTTTTGCTTTGTTTTGTTGTCACTATTTCCTCCAATATTCTTTACATCTTTTTCTAAAAAAATGGCAATTTCTTTTGCATTTTAAGCTGAAAGTTCATGGAAAATAAGGATTTTTGCCATCACACAAACTGAAAGATTGTGAATTTTTTTTTATAACATGTAATAGGCCTCTTCAACACTAGCCAGAAATGAGGACAGAACACCTGTTCTTGATAGTCATTTACTGAGCTTTTCTTTCATGAAAATAAAGTTATTGTTCTAACAAGTATTTTCAATAAAGGTGTATAAAATTCATGATATATAAAATCTTAATTGAAACAATGTACTATATCTTAATTATTTGCACTTATATTAAGTGAATATGTTTTCCTAATTCTAACTTGATATATGACTTTTTATCCTATTTACAGAAAATTTGAGTCTAGCTCTAATTGGTCTCTGGCATGACCAAGTGTTTAATATAATTGTTTTATGAGTATACATTATATGTTTTACCACAAAACAGAAACCAGAAAATTTTAGGGGCAATCTTTAGAATATACTTCTTGTCACAAAAACTATAACCTAGAATTTCCTATGGATATCCACCAGCATCCTGAAAGCAAATATATCTCATTTTAATAGCATGCACCAAGGGGTACACAAACTATAAAGGGGCATGTACTTTGAAATGGATTCAGTCAAGCTTAGAAATAAAGGCCAAAGAAGTAGACTGTTGGTGTGATAGAATACAGTTGGTGTGTATAGAGAGGAGATTTATCAATAAACCTCCCCGAATCACCCATCTCCTCATGGAAAAATGTCCAATCAAGTTGTATTAGTCCAAAATGGGACTGCTGAGACAGTTTGCCATGATTCCGAGATAACTTTTGTTGGGGAACCACAAGAAAGGGATTAGGTAGGTCTCAGATAGGAGGAATGTGAATGTACCAAATAATCCACCATGAAGTCAGGAAAAGGGGTGCCATTACCTCTGCCATGGAACAAAAGCAGCTTCCCCACATCTCTCACCCAAGCATCTCTTCTAAATATCTCTTCCAAGTATCACTGTATGTCTCTCTCCACATGTGTTCTCCAAATCTCCTCTCAGCAGTGCTATGGTAGTACTGAGAAGCAAGAGAGCCCAAACCCACATCTATCCAGTTAGGTGCCAAAATTGGCCACTTAAATCCACCCTTACACTCCTGTGATCCCCCATTCAGGAAGGGAGATTCACAGAATACTGGAAATGTAACCATGGCTGCGTCCAAAGTCTGCAGAGGCAGGAAGATGTCATCTTGGGCATGTGGCCTATTGCTGGGGAGAGGTGCTCCATGTCCCTCAGTGTTAAAAAGATGCTGTTCTAGGGCCTCCCCGGTGGGGCAGCAGTTAAGCGCTGCGCTGTAGAGCTGTCTGCAGTGGCGACGCGAGTTCGACGCCCAGCGGGGGAGAATCCCTCATGGTGCGGCAGACCTCCCCTGCCTCGCCCGCTGCTCCCCTCAGCAGTGTACCTCTGATCTGCCTGTTCTGCTCCCCACTCTGTCTCTGGTGAACCCTCTCGCCACCCCACGCCTCTGGCCTGTACCCCAGCTTGTATGTATAAATAAAAAAAAAAAAATCTTAAAAAAAAAAAAGATGCTGTTCTAGCTGCTTTTGGTTTGGGACTTACAAAACGTTGGATGAGGTAAATGGCCATTTTTGGCCTCAGAGCTTCTTTGTTTTTCCCAGTTTGTTAAATAAATTCCATTGTTGTTTCCTGAGCCTGAGTAGTCTTGCAATTGTGTGAATGGGTAAATAACTCAGACAGTGACTGGTGAGCTATTTGGGCAGTGTCCTTCCCCAGGTTTAGTGCCCTTCCTGCCCTGTATCAGAAGCAATAAACTTTGATGTCTGAGATCTCTTTAGCATGGAGATGGAAATGTAGTCTTTAAAACATAAGGGGTACAGTTCATTCAGGATGTTATTCACAGTTTCAGAGTTTCTTGCTTAATTCTTCAATTCATCTTCAATGACTGCAAACAATGCTAACTCTGGTGTGAGATTGTCTTAATATAATTAAGTTGTTTAAGCATTTAATTCACAGGGAGTAAAAGTGTAACTTTGATTTAATTCATAAGACCTCAGGGCATTTTTCAGTTGTTGCAGAATTTAATGCATACTGATTTGAAAGAAACGTAAAACCATTTTCTTCAAATCTTGAAATTATCTTGTTGTTATTAAAAAAGCAAACTTAAAAAAAACTGTCAATCTTTAAAGAAAAGTAAGCCATGTTTAATTTGGGTAAATGATAAAATACCTGAGAATTTTATTTTTTTTAATAATTGTCATATATATTATATTAGTTTTAAGCATACAGTGTAATGACTCAATATTAGTATATATTGCAAAATGATCACCACAGTAGGTTTAGTTATTATCTATTCCCATACACAATATTTTTACTTGTGATTAAGATTTTGGAGATCTGGGCCTCCCTGGTGGTGCAACGGGTTAAGTCTCAGCACTATGAAGCTATCTGCAGTCACTGCAGCATGAGTTTGATCCCTGGCCAGGGAGCTTCCCACATGGTGCAGCAGACCTCTCTTGCCTCACCCGCTGCTCCCTCAGCAGTGTATTTCAGTTGATCCACCTGTTCTGCTCCCCACTCTGTCTCTGGTGAATCCTCTCACCACCCCACTTCTGGCCTACACCCCATATCTTCTATGCATAAATAAATAAATCTTTATAAATAAAAAAAAGGTTTTGGAGATCTACCCTTGTAGCAATTTCCAAATATGCAGCACATTAATATTAACTATAGTCATTAACTAAAATTAATTTATTTAAATTCCTTGTTAATTTATTTAGGCAACCTGAAGCTTATACTATATAAATCTCATCACTCTTATTTCCAGAAGTAAACTTATTTATTTAAACATGATTTTAAAAATTAAACTTAATGGAATGCTAATTTTGCAAGTAACCTAAAAAATAAGCACATTGTCGTTGTTTTTCCTTCTGAGAAACAAAGAATGAAACCCTGAAGTTAAATCTCTTTAAAAAAACTTGGTTAAGTTCATAGAGCCAAAATTATGTCCTGTGTTCACTTAACAATAAGTTATTTCACTTTCGCATTTTTATTTATTTCCATATATTTGTTCCACAAAGAAAGTTCTTTGTTAAAGTGTGGCAACTCCATGGGAAAATGGTAGTTCGTACTCTAAAAACATCTTCTCTGGTGAGTAGAAATTGGAGGAAAGATGTATAGAAAAGAAAGGAATACAAGGAGTGAGACACATAGATCTGGGAAGGCACCAGACAGTCTATGGGCAATCATAGGATTATCAGTGACTTCCTGGAATAGTTGTTGTTTTCCATTATCAATTTAAATTGGCCTTTATGTTATCAGTAGAAAGACTGATATTTCCTTAAGTTTGAAGCAATTCGTTATAATGGCACAAAGGAATATACAATGGTTACTTAAACTAAAATGCTAGATTGAATGTTAAGCTAAGGTCCTAGACCTTGGCTCAGGCCTGACCACCAAGCTCCACCCCCCAAAAGGGAGTGTCTTCTTAAATTCAAAATGATGGAGATGGGGTTAACATTTTCTTAAGCTGCTTCCTACTAAGAAGTGGTTGTGCAGTCAACTAAATGAAAGAGGTTTTTTATTTTTATTTTTTTAGATGCCATTTAAAAGGTTTTTGAGAAAAGTAGTCTTGCCAAAAGAGAAAAGAGTCCAGGCATAAGTGCCGAGAAGCATCTGTGCACAGACTGCAGAAGCAATAGAAAACAACGAAAGCACATCAACAGTGTCCCACTCCCAAGGATAAGTGCTAATAAAATTAATATTTTTTGTCATCATGTTACATTTTAACCACACTATGAATAAGCCCATCACTTCAAAATGGTGGCACCTGCACCTGCACATCCTCTAAAGCATGTGAAATATTGGACAAATAGTTGATATAGCATTTAGTCCCTTAGTCTTGAGATTAGTTTATTCCTATTAGACAGTTGTGTCCAATTCCTGAGGGTAGTGTTTGTTTGTTTGTTTTTTTTTTTTGGGGGGGTACAACTATTAAGAGATATTTATGACAAAAAATAAAGATAATAGTGAAAAAAAGTACATTCAAGGGTACTGTGGGAAGCCAGTATAAAAGATGATTAGGATCATGGTCAAAGTGTTAAGGGGGATTCTGGGAACCCCCATCCCCAATCCTGAACATTCTAAATGTATTCTGCCATCTACAACACAAAGACAAAACTTACAGTTAGTATGAAAGAACTTGAATAGAATAGCATAGATAAAGAAAAGAAGAAATGATAATAGTTTCCCAATAAAACGCATCAAATTACTCATTCCGTCATGGGTAAATGACTAGCCAAAGCATGGTTGAGGCAAGGTGGGGCTATTGAGGGAGGCCTAAAAGCTTATCACAAGTACATGTTCCCTACTGGCAGGGAACGAGAGAAAAGTACAAAAGGGGCCAGGCAAGTCTGGGATGAAAGTATCAAAATCAAAGTATAAATCAAAATAGAGGTTGCCATTTTCCATCTCCCAATGTATATTCCCATCCACATATTTATTCCATGTCCCCCAATTTCCTGGTATAAGTCCAAAGCTAAGAAGCAAGTGTACCTTCTTCATTTATCTCTGTTCCATGTGTCTCCTCCAAGTTGTCTTCCTGTATCTATCAGAGTGTCTGTCCTGCAAGTATTCTATATTTTCACTGGGCCACTCAGCTTCACCCTTCCTTAAAAGAACCTGGAAAAATGGAACCTCCCCCTTTCATGGGGAATACTCTTTATCAAAAGCATCTGCTGATGCTGTGAGGGAAGACAGTTGACTTCCCATTTGCAATTTGATGCCTCATGTAGACAAGTAGACAGCAACAATCACCTTTAATAATAGCCATCTTAGTAATTTATTTGAGTTGACATTCCACATTCCCAATTTCCATGGGTTCTAAAAGACAGGTTAGTTTTCAATCAGCAAAGCCAAAGTTATTCAGAGAAAAATTGGATGGTAGTTTGGAAAGTCATAGTCAGCTATTAAAAAAAAAAATATGATCTAAAAATTCACAAATAGAAGCAAACACCTCAAAAATGATTTAATAGGACCAGGATCTGATGTTCACAAAATATATTACTGGAACATATTTCTACGTTTACCATTATTCCAATTTTACTAAATAATGACAGTAAAAATTATTTACAGATTGACATATTCTTTGTCACTTTTTTTGTCCTCCTAAGCATGTAAAATCATGTTTTTTTTTAAACTCAAATTATTATTTTTTTTTAAGATTTATTTATTCATACATACAAGCTGGGGTACAGGCCAGAGGCGTGCGGAGGTGAGAGGGTTCACCAGAGACAGAGTGGGGAGCAGAACAGACAGATCAGAAATACACTGCTCAGGGGAGCAGCGGGTGAGGCAGGAGAGGTCTGCCGCACCATGTGGGATTCTCCCTGGCTGGGCGTCGAACTTGCATTGCGTGCTGCCAACAGCTCCACAGCGCAGTGCTCCACAGCGCAGCGCTCAACCGCTGTGCCACCAGGGAGGCCCCCATGGTTTTTTTTGTTGTTGTTGTTTAAGGGAAAATAAAGGGGAAAAAAACAATGAGTGCATCAGCAAAATTCAATACAAGATCTTTAAGCGAATGTAATAGTAACCACTGAATGACTCTTTATCAGATGAACTCAGAATGCTCAGGGTGGTATGCCTGTAGACAAATGGAGAGAAGTACAAAGAGAAATGAGGAGGAACATAGAGTACTAAAATATGAATTTGCAAACATTTTCATTCAAATCACAACAATGCCTTACGATCATATCATTAACATATTATCTGATTGGTGCTCAATTATGTAAAAAATACACTGAGTGTTCATTTGCAAATAAGTGACAATTATATAAGATATACAGACAGCATGAGGAAATTGATACAAGAGAAAATAAAGCAAAGGACTTTGCTTGGCATGAAAAAAAAAAAGAAGGAGGTTCAGATCAGGATTATATATATATATATATATATATATATATATATATATATATATACATAAACTTCTATTTTTTGCATACAAGCTGGGGTGCAGGCCAGAGGTGTGAGGCGGTAAAAGGGTTCACCAGAGAGAGAGTGGAGAGCAGAATGGGCAGACTGACCGAAATACACTGCTGAAGGGAGCAGTGGGCGAGGCAGGAGAGGTCTGCTGCACCATGTGGGTATCTCCCTGGCTGAGCATCGAACTCGTGCCACCGCAGCTGCCTACACCTCCACAGCACTACGTTTAACCCATTGCACCACCAGGGAGGCCCCAGGATTGTATTTTTTTATATTAGCTAAAATCTTGGCTAAATATAGACTTGGAAACCCAGCTGATAACTGCTAAGGATTCTATCTGTGCCATAGCAACAATAACTACCCAGTGGTTAAAATCTTAATTGCATGTCCAGTATAAAGACTGTTTTGAGACTATAGGGGTAGATGTAAGTGTTTAGCCCATTTCAGAACTGGGGAAGTACTGATTGAATTATTTAGAAAACAATTTCTCTAGAATATTTGGATAAAATACTATAAAGGGAGAATTAATTATGATGAAAAATTATTTAACTTCAAATATTGGGAGATTAATTTTACATAAAAATAACAGATGGGGCAAAATATTGAACTGGATATAAGCATGGGTCAGTTTTAATTCACCATTGATTTAATAGACTGGGATTTTTTTCTTTTAAGTTATTCTTGTTAACAGTATACCTCAAAAAAGCACTTCTAGAGGTCTCCCTGGTGGCACAGTGGGTTAAGTCTCAGCACTGTGAAGATATCCACAGCCACTGCTGCACCAGTTTGACCCCCTTCTAGGGAGCTTCCCACATGGCACAGCAGACCTCTCCTGTCTGGCCTGCTGCTCCCCTCAGCAGTGTATTTCTGTCAGTCTGCCTGTTCTGTTCCCCACTCTGTCTCTGGTGAATACTCTCATCCTCCCTCGCACTTCTGGCCTGCACCTAACCTCTTGTACGCATAAATAAATAAATCTTTTTTTTTAAAAAAAGCACTTCTAGTAAACCTCCAAAAATGTAGGGAAATCTTTTGGACTATGATTAATATGATATTTTGTCTTCTGTTTGAATTTTTTCATTTTATTGTAATCTGAATTTTTTTTTCATTTTAGGTAGCATTCTGAAGTCATGGATTTCATAATAAACGATTCCAAAGATGCTTTTACCACCATCTTATATTACAATTATAAGGTCATCTCCTTTGGGTAGATAATCTGTAGATGTCAAACTGATAAGTTGGGTATGTGATTTAAAAATACAATAGTTTGATGTTTACTGATTTGTAACTATCGACTTTATATATAGTTACTTATAACTATATGTAACATGTAACTGTGACTGATTTATAACTATTAATAACTAGTAATTTAATTTCCTTATGATTCCAGCACATATTAATGTATTATATATTATGTTTATTATATTAACACATATAATATCCATCATCCTCACTTTAAGATTCCTGGCTTTTTAAAATGATTAGCTGTGATATAAGGAGGTAAATTATTTAGTCAAAAAAAGTAGAAAATCACAAGTCTTAATTTTCTCATAGGTTTTCCTACAGTTACAACCTTCATTCATTCTTTTTTCATAAGAGGAAGCACACCTCTTAGAATGTGCGGTCTTCAGAGCTAATTTGTAGAACCTCCTTCCTAGCAAAAACGATTGATAAAATTCAGTCCACACATAAATCAAACTTGGGAGACATCATTTATATGAACTGAGAAAAAAGCTTCTATCTTGATTTGCTTTTTCAGAAATGTTCCTATGTATTCTTTATTCAAAAATTTTTTAAAAAGGTCTCTGATTTGAACTTCAGTTTATTCCTAAGAATCCCCAATGTTTATTTAGATTTCACACCAAATAGTTGGATTTAGAAAGACAAATGATAAGCTGAATTAAAAGAAAGATTTAGGGCTCTAGAACTGTACTTATTTTAACTGCGGCTGACCAGATTCAATAATTTTTTGAAGCAGAGTAGTTTCTCAGAGGTAGAATGCTGTGAAAAATATAAAATGCACAGTTTTTAGCTTCCTTAGTTACTACTTCTGTTTACTTTGCTAAGTTTATAGTTAGCATAGCTCTCTATAAATTCTACATTGGAAGAAAAGATTCCTGTGCCTAAGAGCAAATATTCTGACTATTAGAAAGCAAAATGTGATTACAGTTATCTCTATACTCTGGAAATACTGATATTTATGCTTTGTAGCACTTGGTGGCCATGCTTAACACACAGTCAAGACAAGATATAAGAAGGGAGGGAAGAAAGATGGGGGTACTAAATTAAATGCCTCAGAGATAGTATTTTGTACATGTTAATCAATAGCTGTAAAATTTAATTTTATTTTCCAAATTCTGTTATAATTTTTGTTATAAGTCCTTCATCATGTAATGAGTTAGTTCAGAAATGAACCAGCATGGTTTCTATCATCAAGTAGAATACAGTCTAGTGAGGGAAAATAGAAATGTATCAATTAAATCTAATAGAATACTGTAAGTAGTGTGATATGGTGACAACACAAGGTCCATTTTACCTTTGGTCATGTCTATCAGATACATTTTGTATATAGAAAACTCCACATATTTTATATCTCTTTTACAAAATTTGTATTACCTCCATTCATAATCACTTGAGTGGGATGCTGGACCCTATTCTATTCAGTGTTATATTACATTGTCATCAAATGTCTGTACTTTCTATGTAGCATTCATATTTCTAATGATACAGAGTTGAGAGATTCTTTAATATATGTCTTAAACTCTTAACTGGATATTATATCATTAAAAAAAGAACAACCACAGATACAATACTTTAAAACAACAAAAATATTTTAATGTGTATTTGCTTATTAGTAATCTAATTTACTATCATTTATTAATCCTTATTGTACATTTAAAAATTACTCATCTTTAAGATATCACAAAAGAGTCAATTTAGTCAAAGCTGCGTGTTTGTTTTCAGTATTGTTATTTGATGGTTGTCTTGTTAGTAACAATGCTTTTGTTGTTGGGAGGTAATGTTAAGTTAAACATTTTCCGAAATTACCCTAACGAGAGTCAGTGCTTGAAATAGTTATTTTGTTTCTTTTGTAATCAACTAATAAATTATTTTTTAAAGATTTTTAAAATGTATTTATGTATAAAAGACATGAGGTATGGGGTGATGAGAGGATTCACCAGAGACAGTGGGGAGCAGAACAGGTGGATCTACTCAGGTACACTGTTGAGGGGAGCAGTGGGAGAGCCAGGAGAGGTCTGCTGCACCAAATGGCCAAGTGGGAAGCTCCCTGGCTGGGGATTGAACTCATACTGCAGTGGTTGTGGATAGCTACTGCAGTGGTTGCGGATAGGGATAGCTACATAGTGTTGAGACTTAACCCATTGTGCCACCAGGGAGGTACTCAACTAATAAATTCTGACTGAATATCTGATAATGCCTGTCATATCCATAGTATTTTACAAAGACAGAGATTACATAGACCTCACCCTCTGTGGACACTTATGATAAATTTGTTAAAATAACATATATAATTTTCTTCATATTTCAGTTTTAGTTATATCCCTTGTGCCCTGAATCAATACATTAAATAAATACAAGGGAGTAAATAACATATAGTTTATATATAAATAACTAAATGATGCTTTTAAATAACTGAAATGACAGTTTTTATTGATTAAATAATAATCATTATATAACACAGATCATACATAATTATTTTCAGTGACTCAATCATCTACACTTACTTTTCATAAGCTCATTATTCTCAGAAACACTTCCGTTTAATATAGTCTTTTTAATTCTATTTTCACTTGTGTTATTTGTTTTATTACCCAGTTATTATTTGTTTCTATGTACTTATTTTACATGAATGAGGTCTTTTCTCCCAGAATGTTTTTAAAATTCCAGCACCATGAATAGTCTATTGTACGTAATGGTTGCACACCATTGCTGCTTCATTTGTAAACTTTTCCATTATCCCTTAGGCATTTCCTCACTGTTTCCCCAGCTAAATGGGCCTTTTGTTTCCATCACTTTTTTTTATAAGTACCCTCTTGGACAGAAGTTCTCATATTTGTTGCCCTTTTTATTTTTCATCCTTTAGATTGAGCTGAATTTGATATCATATAAAAAGTTAAAATTACTTATAGAAAATCATGCAAATACAATCAATTATTTTGCAGGAGAAATATTTTATTTACATATTGATCACTTGCTTTGCTTATGTTAGAATATCTTCAACCTGTTAATAAGTATGTGTGTGTTTTCATGTTCTCTGTTACATAATGTTGGGTAAATCAAATTAAAAATAAAAATGTATTCCCAATTCATGAAAGTGCTCCACAAAGGTTAAAGAGAAAGAAGGGAGTTGTATTATTAAATATTAGTATAATCACCTCCCCTTCCATGCACCATGAAATTGTTTCCACAACGTGTTCTTATTCTTGAAAGAAACTCTCTCAAGTGAAGTTCCTATTCTCTCATAGGTACTGGAAGATAGGAAATGATACATTTTAAAGAGATCACCAAGATCATTTCTTTCTTTCTCTTTCTTTTATTCTTTCTTTCTCTCTCTCTCTCCCTCCCTCCCTCCCTTCCTTCCTTCCTTCCTTCCTACTTTCTTTCTTTCTTTCTTTGTAAAACTGACAAGAGGCTCATTTTGATATCAAAAAGACTATATACAACAACAAGGGAAAAATAATTTTTAATTATATTAAATGTTCAAATACATTAAATGAATTCTATGAAAGAAAAAGGGACATAGAAAGGAGTCTTCTTTTTATTAGGTTCTTTTTTTTCTCTTTTGTATTTACTCATAATATACTTGGGTTTTATATGTTTTATTAGAGGGGATAAATTCATGAACTCATGAAAATTATTTAAATAAGATTTATAGACATGGGGCCTCCCTGGTGGAGCAGCGGTTAAGTGCTGCACTGTGGAGCTGTCAGCAGCAGCGACGCAAGTTCGACACCTGGCTGGGGAGAATCCCACATGGTCTGGCAGACCTCTCCTGCCTCACCCGCTGCTCCCCTCAGCAGTGTATTTCTGATCTGCCTGTTCTGCTCCCCACTCTGTCTCTGGTGAACCCTCTCGCTGTCCCACAACTCTGGCCTGTACCCCAGCTTGTATGTATAAAAAAAAAAGATTTATAGACACACAAGTTGATTATATTTGGTGCTAGTAGGATCTGTGTTTCTGATATTTTGACTATTTTAGATGTGAAAGAGATTTATTTTTGTGACATTTTATTAATATAAATTTATTTTATAAATACAGTGTTCTTAGTTATTTTTGCAATTTCTGTCTGAGAAAGAACGATCAAAGTGCATCTTCGTACAAGGAGTGCTCTAGATTATATGTTCATGATATAAGGGGAACATGCCTGGCTTCATGGCCTCCTCTGCTACACCCCACCCCCTCAGCAACAGGGTACAGCATGAACTGTTGTGCTAGGTATGGCTCAGTCTTGAAGATGTGCTGGTGGGGGTTCAGTTTTGAAGTGGGTGTGGTCTTGAAAACAAACCAATCAGCTTTGAATTCAGGTTTGAATCAGGCATCATCAAATCTCTGAACTTTTGAAAATGGGTCAATTATATTTGAAAGGGAAGTAACCTGAAGAGCACGTAAGCCAGGACTTCAGGTGATTATACATGCTCATCCAGACTCTTTCCTGAGAAGACCTTCGAAGCAGACATCCGAGACTCCTCAGACCTTTAAGACCTTTGCTTCAGGGACTCAGACCTTCAGGGCTCCTTGAAACCTCTGTGTCAGGCCTCCAACTCTCTTCCGAGTTGCCTGAGAGACTTGCCTCAGAGACTAGTTGACACCCTCACATCTGATCACTCAGAATCACCACCTAGGAGTGGTTCTTGCCTCTGTGCTTACCTCCAAAATTGCCTGCTGACTGTCACCATCATCCTGTGCCTGGTGCCTAGGAAAGAGCTGTACACAGGTGCCTGATCAAATAACACCATCTCTGAAAGGGCTGTAAACTGATGCCTGGTCCTCTGGCACTACCTCTAAAGATCTGTATCACTCATGACTGCTCCTCTGGCACAGCTTCTGAGATGGTCCATCACTCTTGATAATCTGACACTGCCATCTGACTGCTGCTCATGTCTCCGGCACATCTGGTGCTACCTCCTGGTGTTCTTGCCTCCATATCTGTCTTGGTCAGCCTCTGGTGCTGCCTGGCCCAGGCTCCAGAAAGGAGTTGCTGCAGCTGTGGTGACATGTCAGCAGTGCTGTCTGCTATCATGTCCAGCTGCAAATATGATTTGGGTCCTGATCACCACTTATTGGTGTGCCCCCAGCTCCAGGATCTTGTCAAAGGGGAAATACCATATTGTGTGAACAGTTTTTGGTTTGGATTACTGGACATTGTGGACACTATTTGGGGTAGGACAGCTGGCCATTTGCAGTCTTAGAAACTCTCCTTTCACTACTTCCATTTCGTTAATAAACCTTTTTGCACTCTGCGCCTGAGTTGAGTACCATGGGTGAAGACCCACAAAATATGACATCCCTCAGGTTTTTCAAAGTTTCAATCAATGATAAATATTTTACTGTTATTTAAGGTATTAAACATTCTTCTGAAGTTTGGAAGTGATATTATTATATGTCATATATACATAAAGAATTACTTTTAAGTTAGCAACCTAAAATAATATTTTAAATTGTATTTGAATAAATGTTATATCTTATTAATGTACTTTTTTTACATGTGTTACTTGGTACTTTCTGAAAATAGCTTTACCTTTGCCCTTTTAAGTTTTTACCTAGTCCTTTTGTTGAATTTTCTTTTTCTTTTTCTTTTTCTTTTTTAAGATTTATTTATACATACAAGCTGGGGTACAGGCCAGAGGCATGGGGCGGCGAGAGGGTTCACCAGAGACAGAACCGGGAGCAGGACAGGCAGATCAGAAACACACTGCTGAGGGGAGCAGCGGGTGAGGCAGGGGAGGTCTACCGCACCATGTGGGATTCTCCCTGGCCTTGCGTTGAACTCTCATCGCGGGCTGCCGACAGTTCCACAGCGCAGCACTCAACCGCTGCGCCACCAGGGAGGCTCGAATTTTATATTTCAATGACAATTAACAGTCAATTCTACTCTAGATAAATTTAGTACATTTGATGTAAAATCATGCACTACAAAGGGTACTCTGAATATGACTACGTATGTATTGTGAGCCTCTAATTTCCTCTCAAGCCCTGCAGGATATTGACAACCCACACAGTGTTGGCATATTTATTTACACAGTATTTTGCTACATATCTTGAGGATATTTTTCATGATAAATTATTTCAATAATTAGATTTTTCTATTCCTATTATATTCAAATACCTTAATAATAAGTTTAATTCTGCTGTATTATCTCCCCTTTTCCTATGTTCCCTATTTAACTATTCTATCTTACCATTTAAATAATGATAATAGTGAATGTTCCAATGGAAAACTCATTTTACATGAACCAAATAAGAGCAGTCTTGAGAATATTCAAAATTCTGTTTTGTACTATTTTGCTACTGTAGGCTTTCATCATTTCTTGGTTTTGGAATTTAATTGAATCCCATATTCTTTGTGTATAGTCAAAATTTTTGTTACTTATTATTCAAAATTAATTGTTTTTATTTGATGATTACCTTACTAAAAGAAGTCTAATTGGGTAGACATTGTTATTATTAACAATATTGTTATCATTGTGATATCAGTTGAATTGATTGCAATTGCCCTTCCTCTGTTTAGGAATTAGATAATAGTATTAAAAATATTTTAAAGTACACCTGACATAGAAAGAAAGTCCTATAATTCCCAAATAATTTTAAAATAATTAACTTATTTATGAAAAATTTTGCCAAAATATAATGTAAAAATATATGGTCTCAAATCTGGTTTGATTATAACTACTGATTAGATTTTTTTTTTAATTCTTGGCTAGAATAATTTGTTTTATTTTTTTAGAAAGTAATTATGTAGCATACTTAAAACAACAAACATGTAATTCAACTTCTGTCAAACAATATCTCCATTGAGATTATACATTCGTTATATACACTGATATATTATGACCACAAGGCACTAGTTATTGTTAACATGGATACCTAAACAGTGTCTAGAAATTCCACATTCAAAATTGTTATTTAGGGAGAAGGGATATACAATGAATAATAACATTAAAAATACATGATGAAACATTTTATTATCTCAAACCCTTAACCTGAAACTTCACACATCAGTGTCTTAGAGATTTATCACAGCAGCTTCTTAAAACACATTTCCTTTGTCAATTGATATTGAAGTTTCTACTTTACTTCACTAAAACAAACTAAACACAAAAACTCCACTGTGATTAGGAACTATAATTAATCCTTGTAAAATGAAAGAAGAAATCTATTCTGCAAAACCATTTAATTTCCTTATGTTATGCTATTAATAATAAGCGACCAAGATCCAGAATTCTTATGCATGCAGCAAAAGCAACAGCGCTTTCTACATGCAACAGAATCATCTGGAAGGTTTATTATAACACATAATCCTGGTCCCAACTTTCAGAGGCAATTCATGGACTTGATCCCTTTTGACATGTCAAGAAATCACTCTGAAAATCATGATATTAAAAAACTAAGTAACTTATCTTACAGTATTGTTTGCACAGTAATCTCTTTGGTCTTACTTAGGTGGTAAAGTTTTTAATAAACATTTCACTCATATTTTATTGATTTAGAAAATGTCAAATGCCCATGTTTATGATAGAGTTTAAATATAAGTGACATTGGGAGAAATATAGAAATAATGTGGGAAAATAAATACACCTTGAGGAAAATTATAGAATTATACTATATTTTTGGCGGCCTTATGGTATCACGTTTTGTAGAAAAATAGTCATGTTTGATGAAGTTTATATGAATTATATTAAAGGTTTAGTGAACAAAATAATTCCTGGTATTACAGAGCTCATAATCTGACAGAAAAAATTTGATACATTCTTTACCTTTGATTCTATTATGGTTTACATTTTTTTCCCTTGAAAGAAAAGAATGGATTTTACATTTGATGGAATCTATATGAAAACTAAGACGTGAAAAAAAAGTTCTTGCTCCAAGAAAATAGCTTTTAATAGACTATTACAACATTGTATAATCTGCAATGCATATAAAGTTTGCAGAATAAATCAAACATTTTAAAATAATTTTCTAACAGTGAAAGAATTTTCCTCCCCTTATTTATAAGTTTGTCTTTCTCTAGTTATCCAAAAGATATTCTGGGCTTAGAGAGTAGAATATTTTTTTTTAATGTATACATTTTTATTGTTATTTATCTTTTACATTTTGTATTCCCCTTAGGTAACCCACCACCAATTCACCCGTGATCCATCTCTGTGGTCCCTTGTGTTCTTTTCTACTCCCCTCCCACTCACTGAATGTCCTCCCCTCCCCCCACCCCCCTCCCACTCACTGAATGTCTCTCTCCTCTTTGGTTTCCTTATAGTCCTGTTATAAGTGAAACCATTTGATACTTTTCTCTTTCTTTCTGGCTTATTTCACTGAGTATGATCCCCTCTAATTCCATCCATTTTGCTGCAAATTGCATGTGTTTATCTTCTTTGAATGCTGAATAGTATTCCATTGTGAATATGTACCACATCTTCTTGATCCAGTCATCTATTTTTGGACATCTGGGTTGCTTCCATATTTTTGCGATTGTGAACAGTGCTGCAATGAACATATGGGTGCATGTATCCTTTTGGATTAGTATTTTTGTGTCCTTTGGGTAGATTCCCCAAAGTGGTATTGCTGGGTCGTATGGAAGCTCCATGTTTAGCAGTTTGAGGAATCGCCATACAGCTTTTCATAGCGGTTGGACCAGTTCATATTCCTACCAGCAGTGTAGAAGAGTTCCTTTTTCTTCACATCCTTTCCAGCATTTGTTGTTGCTTGTATCTTTAATGTGTGCCACCCTCACAGGTGTGAGGTGGTATCTCATAGTGGTTTTGATTTGCATTTCCTTGATTATAAGTGATGTTGAACATTTTTTCATGTATCTGTTGGCCATTTGCTTTTCTTCTTTGGAGAAGTGCCTTTTGAGCTCTTCTGCCCATTTTTTGACTGGATTATTGCCCCTGTTTTTGTTGAGTTATGTTAGTTCTGTGTAATTTTTTGTAATCAGTCCTTTAGCAGTTGTATTGTGTGTGAAGATCTTTTCCCAGTTGGTAGGGTGTCTGTTAGTTTGGTTAATGTCTCTTTTGCTGTACAGAAGCTTTTTATTTTATGAAATGATCATTAACTGTCAAGGAAATTAACAAGTCTAGACCATGCGTTTTATTGGTCTCATTTCTCCCCCCACTCTTCACATTAGTTTCTGTATTTTTTATTATCAATGTAGTTTTTAATATTTCTATAATAATTATGTATGTCTCTTTCCATTTATAAAATATCTAGTCTTGTCTTATTTATTATGCATGGTATACACTGTGTCAAGCATATCCATTTTGAATTAATAACTTGCAGTAGTTTTAGCAGATTGATTTTTCTATTAAAAGACGAATGCTCTCTATACGTTACCAGTATGTATTATTTCATATAATAAAAGGATAGGGTTTATTTTGATATTTATGAGGAAATGATATAAATTATGCAATCATTTGAATACTGACCTAGTTAGCAAACACAATGCTTACAAAATCAATAAATTATTTTTTTAAAAAAAATAATATTTACTTTTTTATGCATACAAGAACTGGGGTGTAGGCCAGAAGTGTGGGTGGTGAGAATATTCACCAGAGACAGAGTGGTGAACAGAACAGGCGGATCTACTGAAATACATTGCTGAGGGGAGCAGAGGGTGAGATAGGAGAGGTCTGCTGCTCCAGGTAGGTCAGCTTCCTTGACGGACATCAAATTTGTGCTGCAGTGCTTACCGATAGCTTCATAGTGCTGAGACCTAACCCCTTGCACCACCAGGGAGGCCCAAACTATTTTTTGATAAATATTTAACTTAGGTTCTTTTGGATAAAAATTTAAAAAGTCAGAATATCTGGAAAGTTATTTTATCAAGCTTTTATTTATAAACATAGAAATAATATTACTAGGTTAAAATAAATACATATTTGAAAGTTAACTTAGATACCACATGGTTGACCATCTACTTCATGTATCATTTCTTTAATATTGATGTATTCATTATTGTAAGAATACTTACTGAATATTTTCTCATCACTAGAAGTCCATTGTACTACTCACTGAAAGACAGAGTCAATAACCTATGAATACTTATTGAATACCTACCTGCTGTCTGGGATGGAAATTGTTCTGTGTACTGGATGCATAAAATTACCAATAGACAATTTCTGTTTCAACAAATTTGTAAACATCTAGGGCAGAGATTGAAGTGGATACAGCACCATTATATTTAGTGTGGGATGTACAGAGAAAAGGTTCTCTGCTCAATATTGTTCACTCCCCCCTCCATGTTTTCTATGAAATTTCACTTTGTTCATTTCATATTGTGGTTTTCTTAAATTCAAGGAATTTTCCCAAGCTAAATGAGATCTTTATGATATGTAAACAAAACTCAAGTATGATATATAAACACAACAAGGGATAAAAAAGATTGTTGTGTTTGGTTTAATCCAATTTAGTAATACAATGAAATCTAAGCAAAAGTTAGCTGGCTGGTTTTCCAGGAAAGTATTCAATAATTGATAAAAAGCAAAATAAGTAACAGGCATTTCCCCCTGCCTTTGTCTTTGGCCTATCAACATATAGTCTTTCCTTGAAATATTGATTTAATATCTTCAGGTAAAAGAGTCACTTAGAACATCAAGGCAGCAAACACATGAAATATCTGAGGAACTGGAGATATGCTGTCCAAGCAATGTATCAGGCTTATAACATAACTATATCTGAACTTCTTAGGATAACTTAACAAAATATCTATCTGAATATAGAAGTGCAAAAAGCTTTTCATATTAGTGTGTTTGTATTTTGGGATAAATACTTAGCAGTGGTATTGCTGGTTCATATGTCATTTCCATTTTTATTTCTTCAAAGGAATCTCCACGTAATTTAAAGAATCTCTACATCATTTTCCATAGTAGCATTATCCACAATAACCAAATCATAGAACCAACAAAATGTCTAATAAAAGATAATTGAATAAGTAATTGTGGAATATATACACAAATGAATACTACTGAGCAATCAAAAATTATGAAAAACATGGCTTTTTGAACAATATCTATCTGCATATATAATATTACTCAAGATTTATTTTCTCTAAGTGAAACTAACTCATGTCTCATAGAACAGAATAATCTCCACATTTTTTCCTGTGTTCTCTACATGAATGCTATCAGTTACAAGTGCCATTATTTTTGACCAGGGAGTATGTTTGAATCTAAAGATCAACTAATCTAAAGAATGCTTATGTACATCACTAAAATGATGTAAAATATTAATACTTGAATTTCCATTCAAAATAGCTTGGCAAATTGATGATTTCAGTCAGCAATTATAGTTTTAAAAATTTTAAAAATATAAACATATTCAAAAATAAGTTTAAAATCTCCATAAATTCATGCAAATAGATTTGGATCACTGGGATTTTAAATTCTGACAAAGTGAAATGATCTTGATTTTTTTCAAAACCTTTGCGTCACTAGAGAATCTAAACTCTTGAGACTCATTGGGCTATTGATACAAAAGGAAAAAAATAAGCTTCACATTCTCTCTATGTAAAAGTAAATCATTTATCTAAAGTTTCATGAGTGGAAAAAATGTTTGAGCACATAGAGCATGCTTATTTTCAACACTGTTAAAAAATGCCAACTGCTTGACAAAGTGGTTACTTTGACTTATACTATGATCAATAGTGCCGAAAACTTCCCAATTCCCTACATATCCCTAAAAAGATGATTTTGTTAGATCTTCCCAATTTTTACCTATTGGATAGATGTAAGATAGAATCTTGATGTTTCAATTTTCATTTTCCTGATTTTAAGTTGGTTTAAGTAGCTTTTCAATTATTTATTAGATGTCACATTTTATATTATTCAATTATCTATACATTTTGATATCCTTTTCCATACTGAGATTTTTTAAATTGGTTTGGAAATATTCTAGGGATATAAATATTCTATGGGAATGTTATCGGCACTAATATTTTCTCTTTTTATCTGTGGAAAATAGCTTAGTACAATCTTTCCTTTTACACAACTCACATCTGGGACAGTTGCTGAAAACATTTTTAATATTCTATGGAATCAAATATATTAATATTTTTCTTATGATTGCCTAAAGATAGTACTTTTTCTGAATTCTCTATGATATATATGGTATTATATACCAATATGTCTATATTTAATTTAATATGTAATTTTAGATGTTAAATACCACTGGAACTTATTTTTTTTAAGATTTATTTATTTATGCACACAAGCTGGGGTACAGGCTAGAGATGTGGGGCTGTGAAAAGTTTCACCAGAGACAGAGTGGGGAGTAGAACAGGCAGATCGATGGAAATATATTGCTGAGGGGAGCAGTGGGCGAGGAGGAGAGGTCTGCCGCACCATGTGGGAATCTCCCTGGCATGGCGTCAAACTCGCATCGCTGCTGCCGACAGCTCCACAGCACAGCACTTAATTGCTGCGCCACCAGGGAGGGCCCCACTGGAACTTATTTTATGCCTAATATATGACAACAATCTGTTTTTCAATCCATAAAGCACTTACTTCAATGCAAACTGAGTATCCTATACTGTCTCATTGATATCTATATCTATCTATCTACATGCTAAGATCGCATATATTTCTTTGGAAAAAAACTGGCAATGTTTACCAAAGTGGAAAATAACTATATTCCATGATTTATTGTGCAAACATTCCACTTCCTTTGATTTCTTTCTTTTTTTCAGAATGGGATTTTATGTTTTTGAAGAATATTAGAATAAGCTGAGCCTCCTTGGTGATGCAACAGGTTAAGTCTCAGCACTATGAAGCTATCCACAGCCACTGCAGCAGGGGTTCCATCGCCAACCAGGGAGATTCCCACATGGCACAGCAGATCTCTCCTGCCTCGCCCGCTGCTCCCCCTCAGCAGTGTACTTCAGTAGATCCACCTGTTCTGCTCCTGGCTCTGTCTCTTGTGAAACCTCTCACCACCCTACACATATGGCCTATACCCTAGTTCTTGTATGCATAAACAAATAGATCTTTTTTAAAAAAGTATTAGAATAAACTTATCAAGATTTCACCCTCTAAAGGCTTTTGGGGTTTTTATTATATATGACCATTATATTTTAATTTGGGAAAGTCATCATTTTTATATTAAATTTTAATATTCACAAATATGAATATCAAATTATTCAAAACCTTACTGAAATCTTTCAATGTTTTTCAAATTTCTCATTAGAACTATTTTAATTCATGTAGCAGTTTTTAACCATGGCTAATTTATAAAATTTACCCTATTTTTTCCCTAGTTGATATAAAGTAAAAGTAGACATAACACACAGACATTTCAATCAACTATTTAGTGATTTTAAAAATAAAGTATGAAGTACCTTTATATGGAGTTAATGTATGAACATGCAGTTTAGATTCACATTTAAAAAATAGTGGGTTTTCCTGAATTTGAAAAAATAAATGAAAATAGGGTTATACCATCTCCAGTAAACCAGTATTTTCATTTTATTTTTTTAATAAATAGCATGAAGCAAAAATACAACTTTTCTAAAAAAATTATATATTGGGCACATTTGTATTAATTGCATTCTTGCAATAATCTTTTATTTTTAATATATTTAAAAAGACATATAACAAGGCAGGGCTTTAAAAGTTAAACATAACAAAGTAAGAAGCAAACAACTAGAAATAGACTATACACCTGCACGTATTATATACATTGTTGTTTACACTATTCACTGTTGATGTATGCAAGAGGGGTAGTAAACCCCAGTTCCCAAAGAGACATTTTGCAGTCAACAACATGGTTCTTCAGTAGTCTACTTAGAATCATAAGCAAATAAATGTCTAGATGTCAGAAGATCATCTCAATCTGACACTGCAAGAGCAATCAATATTACCGGACCTCCCTGGTGGCGCAGTGTTTGAGCGCTGTGCTGTGTAGCTGTCGGCAGCACGCGATGCGAGTTCCATGTCCAGCATGTGAGAGTCCCACATGGTGTGGCAGACCTCTCCTGCCTCGCCCGCTGTTCCCCTCAGCAGTGTATTTCTGATCTGCCTGTTCTGCTCCCCACTCTGTCTCTGGTGAACCCTCTTGCCGCCCCATGCCTCTGACCTGTACCCCAGCTTGTATGTATAAATAAATAAATCTTAAAAAAAAAAGATCAATCAATATTACCATGCTTAATACTGTCATTAATATTATATATTTGTGTTTCCTCTTGGTCACTTCCAGTGATCTCTGAAACCACTGCTCATTATGTCTCAGATCATATTAGTTTTTTTAAAAATAAAAGCATTTCCTATTTATTGATGCAATTATTAAATGTTTGTGACAAGTTAATTTTTTTGAATGAAGTAGTTGATCTTTGTAATTTATTGAGATAACATACTGTTTATGATCCAGAGATATAAGATCACAGATGTCTGTTACCACACCACACCCATCACCAAGAAACCCATAGTCGTCCGTTATAGTGTCAAATAAAATGACAACAAATTGAATATTGAGCAATTATGAAACTCAGTTGTATTTTATCACCCACACTTTGAACAGATTTGCAAAATTATAAAATAACATCAGTATTGTTTCAGTAATAATGCCATGTGATATTTTCTTCTGTTCTGGGATGATATAATTATTTGTCATTGCAAGCAACTCTCTATGTTAACATATTATTGTTTTTCAATTATTTTTAGTGAAATGTCACATTTTTAAACATAAGTGTAGTATCTATAGATGTAAGCCTCTTAAACAAAAGCCCTAAAGAATCCTATATGATTTCCAAGAGTAAAGGAGCCCTGCTTCCAAAAGTCTGAGAAAAACTAATTTATCCCAATGATCAGTCCTTTTATAAACCCTTAAATCTAGATTTCTTTCCGTAGAATAGGAAATGTCACTGGTTCTCTACAGCCACATCAGAGGAAAAGTTTTCCTTTGAACCTGCTGCAAAAGTGTTATTAGTGTTTGATCCATGATTTAATGATATATAATTTCCCAAGTAATTTTTTTTCTTTTTTCACAGCAAGTCTGTGCTAAAGTTCACTGCAATATCATATTTTCTCTGTGTTTGTCTTTTTCTTTTTAAATTGAGGTAACACTGGTTTACATAGTTTTTATTTTAGAAGGCTCTCCTCTTTCAGGTATTGTTACCACACTGCACCCACCACTAAAGCACCCCTTGTCCACACCTTAGACAGCTGTACCTCCCTCCTTAGATTGAACATAAAGAATTCTTAACCATCCTCCTGTAATAAGCTTCTTAACTTAAACCTATTTAAATCATATGCTGTTCATTTTTATTCAAATCCATTAACATTTTGTCACAGAAATTTCTACTGCTATATTATATCCTTGTAAAACATGTGTATAACCTGAAATTTTAATTTTAAAAGATTCCCAAAATTTATTAATGAAAAATATTAAACAGAGTAGTGAACATTATTGTTTTTTCACTTTATTAGAATCAATATCAATGGTAGATTGGAACAGTAATAGAGCCAATGAAAGAACTGGTATTAATTCATAACCAATTATCTCATAAAGAAGAGGAAAAATAGGAGCAGGAGGAAGATGATGACAAAACAAAAAAAGATAGATATTCTACCAAATATATTTTTTCTGAAATCAAGATATCACCTATAATCTGCCAAAACAAGAGGTAATTAAATAGGTTTGCTATACATTTCTTTAGTGAGCCATGGTGGCCTCTTGTGATTCATATGCCATTATATACTTGAGTTTTTACAACATTTTGGAAGGATTATTGTCAAGCTTTTCAATATATTTTTCCCAGGAAATTTCTGTACTTGATACTGGGAAAATGGGCCTTCAAAATTTTGGCCAAAGGCAGTACACAAATTACTTACTGGTCACTATATTGGTTCTGCACCTGTACACACAATTTCAAGACTCCTCAGGCTTAAGGAATAATAACAATGGAATTTATTTAACAAACAGTAAAAAGCAAAGAATTATTAAAGTCAACATATGGCCGTTTACCTTACTTAATACAATGTCCATTCCTTTAAGTCCCAGAAAAGTAACAAATATGGCATCTTCTTGCCACTGCTGATGTGGAGCTCCTCTTCCTCACAATAGGCCACATTTTCAAAATGGCGTCTTCCTTCTCCTGTGGACGCTCAACAATCAGACTGTAGGCCAGGTTCCAACTCAGGAGGACAACACAAAACACAATTCGAAATGCTCCTGAAACTGCCGTGGTGCTCCAGCACAGCACCAGGCCAACACTGCAAACAGCAACTACAGCAGTCAGACAGCCCATCAGACTGCACTCATTTTAGGAAGGTGCCCACTTTGGCCCTCTGCCTTCTTTCTTCTTTCTTTGGCTGCATAGAGACAAAACTGGGAGCAGTTTCTGTCACTTGGCTACTTGCAAAGCCTCCAAAGTTGCTGGCCCCAAAGTCACAGAAGATTCAAAAAATGCTTAACCCATATCCTGGCAGCTCAAAACTTCTGGCGTCTAATTTCCAAACTCTCAATCTTGGTGGGTACATTTTCTGCCTCTTTCATTTCTACAGCATGGCTACTGCTTCTTCTTTTCCTACTTCATGGTGACTGCTTCTTCTTCTCCTACATCATGGCGACTGCTTCTTCTTCTCCTACATCATGGCGACTGCTTCTTCTTTTTCTACATCACAGAGACTGCCTCTTTCATTCCTACATCATGGTGACAGCTTCTTTTTTTCCTACATCATGGCAACTGCTTTTTCCATTCTTATATCATGGCAACTGAATCTCCTTCTCCTTCAGTCCCTTTTATTTTTCATCAGAAACTCTGCCCCAAAATGGAAACTTAGCATTTTACCTGGGGCTATTCATTCTCATCGAAAACCCCCTCTAGGGGCACTACCTTTACTACACTTTGGACTCAGCCCGGTTACATACTCACTGAGTACCTTTAACATTTAGAAATATTCATGTTTCCTGCTTCTTGAATCTCCCATTTTTTAATTCTATTTCTTAGGAATAAACGAGAGTTTTTACTCACCCTTATAAACTTTACAGTGAATTTGGATATAATATTTGAAGAAGTTTATAATATGTTGGCTTCTTATTTTTGTACTATTAGAACATCCATCATCTCCCAATATTATATAGTATAATTATCTTCTAAGTCTCATTTTAAAAATACATGCCCTTATAACAAGAATATAGGGGAAGCAAATAAGAGACATTCAGCGAGGGAGGGAGAGGATAAGGGCTCAAAATGGGGGAGAAAAGAGCACAAGGGATTATGGTGTTGGTTCAGTTGAATAGGTGGTGAGTAACCTATAGGGAATACACAATAATATAAAATATATAAATAATAATAAATATATATGTATTAAAAATTATAAAAAATACATGCAAAGTACTAGGGTAAAGCACTTCTAAGATGCTCCCCATCAATAACTGCCTTCTAGTTTTATGAACTAGATCATTATTATATTGTTTTTTGATCTCTTCCACTTGTCCGTGGACTAGACTTATTAACTGACTTGTATTGAATAGATTGTAGAAGAACTGCTGATATTTTAATTCCTGATTAGTTGATATGAAGACTGTGGTTTCTGGTTTTTTAAGTGTGCTCTCTCATACTTTCATTTGATAATTCACCCTAGAGAAGCCCACTGCCACAAGTGTGATAACCATGCATTCAGATCTACTTGCTGAATGATCAAGTCCTGATAAAACACTTGAGTGAGCTTGGAAATGCAATGAATCATCCATACAAGACAGTGGTTGTAGCAGACAGCTTCAGAGCAACCTCATCTTAGGCCTTGGCCAGGGACCAGATTTTCAATATAGGCACTAATGTGGATTCTCTAAGTGTAAAATCTGACTCTTTACTGTTTTCACTATAGATTTTACTAAGTTTTATCAATAAATGTGTTTTATTGCAATAAAATTGCTGAGAAGTATACACTATTATATAATATCTTTAAAAGGCTGAAAGGAAATGACTATACAGAATTCTATTCCCAACAAAGCTATCCTGAAGTTATAGACTTGGAGACTTCCATTCTCTGCTTTGAAAAATATTGAATTTCAATGTTGTCTTTTTATCCTTATAAAAGAAAGAAGATCTAGAGAAATTTAAAAGAACAGTGATTCTTAGATACATCAGATAATTGAGGATACATACTGTTTCTAAAAAATACTATTGAGAGGTATAGAAAAGTACACCTTGCTAGGAAGAGAAGACCACCACTGAAGTCAATATGAGAGTGTGTGTGTGTGTGTGTGTGTGTGTGTGTGTGAATGCATGTCTATTTAGCCTGTTGTACTATTTTTAGTGTCTTTATTTTTTTTTTCTGATTGAATAACTGATATGTTGTTTAAAATGCAGTTGCTCTAGAGGCCTCCTGGTGGCAGAGGTGTTAAGTCACAGAATTATCAAGCTGTTGTCAACCACTGCAGCATGAGTTTGATCTTCAGCCAGGGAGCTGACCCACATGGCACAGCAGACCTCTCCTGCCTGCCTCCTTCTCCCCTCAGCAGTGTATTTCAGTAGATCCGCCTGTTCTGCTACCTACCTTGTCTCTGGTGAATCCTCTTACTAACTTCCCCTGACCTCTGGCCTACACCCCAATTCTTGGATGCATAATTAAATAAATATTAATAAAACAAAATAAAAGTCAGTTGCTCTACTTAATATTATCTTATTTCAAAGTGGCTTTGATATATGTTATTCACACTCTAAGTGAATTATATATGGTTAAATTTTAGCAAAGAAATGGACTCTGCTTAAGTTTGAATTTTTATTGTTGAGCTAATGATGGTGATATCTGATATAAAAATTAATATGTGGCCTTTCCAACAAATTAAAAAAGAAAAAAATGATAAGTTAACGTGACAAAAGAAACTGTAAATTAGCCAAACTGAAAGAAAAAAAAAAAAGCATAAGATATAGTCAGCGTATTCTCAGTCATTTGTCATATAATATTATCCTGTCTAAAATGTGTTCATAAATCTTCCAAAGAAGAAGAAAAGGAGATCAAGGAATAAAAATATTTAATAAAACAATAGTCAAATATTCTTTAAGTTTGATAAAAATTAAGAATTTACATACTACTTTAATAAAATACTTAAAATCGGGCCTCCCCGGTGGCGCAGCGTTTAAGCCCTGCGCTGTGGAGCTGTCGGCAGCAGCGACACGAGTTCGACACCCGGCCGGGGAGAATCCCACATGGCGCAGCAGACCTCTCCTGCCTTGCCAGCTGCTCCCCTCAGCAGTGTATTTCTTTTTTTTTTTTTAAATAATATAATTGTATTTTTTTTTTTATTTTGTACACACAAGCTGGGGTACAGGCCAGAAGTGTGGGGTGGCGAGAGGGTTCACCATCAGCAGTGTATTTCTGATCTGCCTGTTCTGCTACCCGCTCCATCTCTAATGAACCCTCTCGCTGCCCCACGCCTCTGGCCTGTACCCCAGCTTGTATGTATAAATAAAAAATAAAAAATAAATCTTTAAAAAAATAAAATAAAATGCTTAAAATTTAGGTCTTATAACATTTTAATTAAATAAAATTTGTCATATATATATATATATATATATATATATATATATATACTGAAATACTTTTGACCGAATTTATAATATCTGAGTTTAACTTTGAGCAATATGAAAGGATGGGAATTAATTGAGTATGACTAGGATATGAATGGGTATGACCAACCAGATGTTGATGTCTTTAGGGATAGTGATTCATGAGAGGTCATTATATTATTTTAATTACTTTTGTATATGTCCAAAATTTTCTTCTACAATAAAAACAATGGGCATTAGTGAGTGCTCTTGTGATGTTCTTATGAGAAAGGACGTTCTATTTAATTATCTTTGTATTAATGACTTAACAACTGTCAGAGAGAAATATTTTGAACAGAGGAAAATACCAATGAAAGGTAGCATTCTAAATCAAAAGAAAGAAAATGTGGACAATTTTTGGGTACCAGAACAGACTCGAGGAAATTAATACCAATGGAAAAAATTGCAACAGAGAAATGCTCCGTTTAGTATAATATAGTATATGATTAAAAATGGAACTGATTCAAAAAAGACGCACATTTTCTCCACCAAAAAAGAATGCTATAAAAATTAAAACTGTTATATGGTGAGGAAAGTTCAAAAATTAGTCAGTATTGCATATCTGTAATATCAATATGCTCTTCATTAAAAACTATTCCAATTACTACAAAATAATAAATTAAATTTCCCATCCTCGGTCTTTCACAATCATAGAGCATCAATACATACATTAATCAATGTGAATACTAATCTGCAGTCATGATCTGGTTGCCTACTGTCCCCTTTATTTTATAAACTTTCTAAAAGAAAGGTTTCATCCAGTGTTTTAAAAGTACACGTATGGTACCAAGAACAAATTATAACAATAATCACTGAATAGTGCATCCTTCCACTGACAGAAATCTGAGTACACAAATTTAAAAAACATAGCAAAATTATATTATTAAGTAATCTTTTTTATATGATTGATTCAGTTTTGATATCAAAGTCTATGCTTGAAAATTATTACAAATTATTACAAATTTATTTTTTTAAGATTTATTTATTTATGCATACAAACTGGGGTGCTGGCCAGAGGTGTGGGGCGGTGAGAGCGTCCACCAGAGGCAGATTGGGGACAAGAACAGACAGATCAACTGAAATACACTGCAGAGGGGAGCAGCAGGAGGGCAGAGGAAGGAGAGGTTTGCTGCGCCATGTGGGAATCTCCCTGGACAGGCATCGAACTCCTGCAGCAGCTGATAACAGCTCCACAGCCTGTGCTTAAGCCGTTGAACCACCAGGCAGGTCCAAAATATTACAAATTTCAAGAGAATGTTATATCAAAAAAATACTTGGATTGATGCTTTCATGTATACTTTATTTCTAAGGTAAATAAAAAAGAAACTTGGAAAAACACATCACATTAGTCACAAAAATATCAGTTCCTTCTGACAATGAAAAATTTACAAGCTCAAAGAAATCAGACTTCATTCCAATATAAGTGAATGCATGAGGAAGATGTGGGTTCAACGAATATCTCTTACTAACTTTTTTTATGAAAAAGAAATATCAGAGGATTTTTAAGTAGAATTGACAATATATAAGACATCAATAGCATCTTTGAAGATAATTTTTATATCCAGAATAATCACTTTGATGATGGGTCCTTTCAACTTTATTTCACTTTATTGTGACAGAAAGTCTGACAAGTTTTACATCATCAATAAATTTCTACAAATCAATTTTTATTTCAATTTTATTTGAAAGAGACAAAATCAGTTAAGCCAAGTTTCTAAAAATGTAAAATATTCACAGAATTAAAACTTTGAAAGGTGTAAAAATGAAATTCTGCCCAGCACACCTATCTCCTGTATATCAAGTTCTCTTCCACAATAGAAATGCAACTTAATAAATATTTTGGATATTATTCACATATATATTCTTCTCTCAAGGTCTTTTTATAGAAGAAACAGTCTAAGATAGAATTCTTACACTTTAACATTGAATTTATATTCAAGTATTTTAAAATCTATTATATGTACTTTTTTTACTACCATGTTCTAATTATTTTTTGACTGATATATTAGTTTGACAACAGACACAAATTATTCTTTACAAAATGCTGGAGATTAGAAGTCAAATATCCATGCGTTATCATTTCAGTTTTCCTGAGGTTTCTTTTCATGATTTGCAGATGTCTGCCCTGTCTGTGTTCTTTTCTTTTGTATATGTACCTATCTGGTGTCTCTTTCTTTATTTGAGGACATGTTCCTTTGAATTAGGTCCCCACCTTCTGACCACATTTAAACTTAGCTACATCTTTAAAAAGTCTATCCCATACTATAATGACATTTAGTTCCAGGACTTCAACATAAGATTTTGGAGATGCATAATTCAGTCTGTAAAAGGTGATATATGGAAATTCAAAATGTTCATATAATGCCTTTATTTTAAAGAAATTTAACAAATCAATTTATTTCTAATTATCACTGTATAATTTTATACTCCCACATGAACAAGTTATTTTATTTTTAAAAAATATGTATTTTATTTACTTATGAATACAAGAACTGGGGTGTAGGCCAGGGGTGTGGGTAGTGAGAGGATTCACCAGAGACAGAATGGGGGGCAGAACAGGCAGATCCTACTGAAATACACTGCTGAGGGGAGAAGCAGGCAGGCAGAAGAGGTCTGCTGCTGTGCCATGTGGGCTTGCTCATTGGCCTGGGATCAAATTCATGCCGGAGTTGCTGGTGACAGCTTGATAGTGCTTAGACTTTCACCCCTGGGCCACCAGGGAGGTCCATAAATTATTTTAAATAATAGCAGTCTTTATTTCCAATTCCTTTTGCTGTTATTTGTTTACTTCGCCTTACTACACAGGTGTGGAACCTAAGCATAATTCCAAATAGAATAAAAATAGCAGGTAGTTTTGCCTGAAGGAATACTGAATTTCACAGTAAGGTTTTCCTAAATTAATGGCGATAATATGATTTTCTTCTTTTAATATGATGAAATAAGTCAGAAGGAAAAAGAAAATTATCAGATGGTTTCACTTACAGATGTCATATAGGGAAATCAAACAAAGGGTCAGGAAAAAGAAAAAAAAACAAACATGCAGGCAAACAATAGATCTGAGGCACACAGCAGCAGGGGAGGGGGAAAAAGAGGGATCAAAATAGAGGAGGGAAGCTCAACCCTGGTGGCATGAGCAGTTAAGTCTCACCACTTTGAAGCTATCCAGAGCCACTGCAGCATGAGTTCGATCGCCAACCAGCGAACTCCCCACATGGCACAGCAGACCTCTCTTTTTGCCCGCTGTTCTCCTCAGCAGCATACTTCAGTAGATCTCCCTGTTCTGCTCCCCACTCTGTCTCTGAACCCCACACCTCTGTCTTACACCCTAGTTCTTGTATGAATAAATAAATAAATCTTAAAAATAAAAAAACAAATGAGAGAGAAGAGCACAAGGGAGTGTGGTGACAGTTCCCAGTGCTGTGGTGGTGCGAGACTTATTTGGGCAACAACTGAGGGGAGAAATCAAAACCAAAGATTATACAAAAAAAAAAAAAAAAGAATAACAATGTAAGAAAATTTTAAAAAAAGTTAAATAAAAATTAATAATATCATGAAGAATAATATTAGTTGAGATTTAAGTATTAAATTCCATTTCTGTTCCTTCAATAAATGTGGTAGTTACATTCATATTTACATGAATTTTATTTGCTAGTATTTTTTGTAGGAGTTTATTTTTTTTTAAAGATTTATTTATTTATGCATACAAGCTGGGGTACAGGCCAGAGGTGTGGGGTGGCAAGAGGGTTCACCAGAGACAGAGCGGGGAGCAGAACAGACAGAGCAGAAATACACTGCTGAGGGGAGCAGCGGGCAAGGCAGGAGAGGTCTGATGCACCATGTGGGATTCTCCCTGGCTGGGTGTCGAACTTGCATCGCAGGCTGCCGATAGCTCCACAGCCCAGCGCTTAACCGCTGCACCACCAGGGAGGCCCTGTAGGAGTTTAACATGAGAGGGAATTTATTTTTTTTTATCTTTTTTTTTTAAAGATTTATTTTTTATTTATACATACAAGCTGGGGTACAGGCCAGAGGCGTGGGGCAGCGAGAGGGCTCACCAGAGACAGAGCAGTAGCAGAACAGGCAGATCAGAAACACACTGCTGAGGGGAGCAGCAGGCAAGGCAGGAGAGGTCTGCCGCGCCATGTGGGATTCTCCCTGGCCGGGCGTCGAACTCGCGTCGCCGCTGCCAACAGCGCCACAGTGCAGCGCTTAACCGCTGCGCCACCGGGGAGGCCCTTTATTTATCTTACTTTGAATTTTCCAAGCAATTAATTATGGCTTGGTGTATTTTACATTTTTTTATAATTCTCAAATAAATAACTTTAATACTGAGTTGGCACGCTCTCTTCTTGTCTTTTTAAAATTTTCACTATAATCTGATATATTTCTCTTCTTCTATATTTTGATCATTTTTTTGTAATCTATTCTAGATATTTTTTTGTTTTATTTGCAGTTTACTGTTTCCCCATACCTATGTCCACAATTTTATACCTATTTTGTTCTCAATTTCTTTCATTTTATTTTTCCAGTTCTAGAATTTCAACTTTGTTCTAATTACAATTCCCAGTTTTCTAGAATTATCTTTCTTGCTTTTTAATGTATCTACTACTAAATTATTTATAGGTCTCTTTTTATCATTTATTGTTTTTGCTGATCTTTGTTCATGTTTTATCTCCTTTTCTATTTAACTATGCATTATGTGTATCCCATGTACTTGCAAAAACTTTTGTGTAAATCATTCTAAACCTATAAAGTGATATTTCTCTAAGGAAATATATACTTTTGACCAGTTTCTGAGTTATTTTATAATTATCTTTATGAAGTTTCTGGAGCTGAGATGATTTGATGTTGAAGTATAATCCTAGTTGACTTGAGCTGACCTTTGTTTCTATAGATAAATTAGTACCCTTGGAGGTTTATGGAGAAAATAAGAGGTATTCACCTGGCATCCTTCTTGACATGTTTTAGACTCCTTGCCAAGCCCCTGTAGCTACAAAAATATTTGAAGTGTACTATTTAACAATTCCATCATTATGTCTAGAATCACTGAAAAATTTTGGAGAAGGGGGCTCCTTTGGAGAGCACATATTGGTGGAAATCCATCCTTTTCTTGAAGAATGAACAAAATAGTCTTTATTCTTAGGCTACTGCTTCAATATTTTCACATAGTTTTGACTATTTTTTTTATAAGATCGCAATACCAATTTTCAATGAGAAGTTTCTTTGGAATATAGGTTCAATAATAGTTCCAGTGTTGACATTATTTTCTAATAAAAACTGGCATATCTTGTTTTATGTTGTTGTTGTTTATTTCTTATCTCTTTTTCCCACATATATTTCTGTACTTGGGTTCATTTTTATGCTTTATTTTTTTTCAGGAAATTAAAATTTCAGATGCAATATACATTTGTTTCACACCAAGAGGGAGTTTTGTTATGATCCAGGGTTTTGAATTTGAATTTTTGAGACTGTGTTCTTTGTCATTGACAATAGGGAAGAATACAACACTTTCGCCACTCCTCAGGGCAATGATTATTTTCCTCCATTCTCACAAACTATTTCCTGTGATTATAGATGCATATATAATTTCTCATGTAGTTCTGTCTCCTCAGGTTCTAGCCAATTCTTCCTTGATGTTATCTTTGCAGGAAGATACCTAGTTTTATACATTTTACCTTAATTTTTGCCTTATTTTTGAAGAGTAAGTTTTGCTGGACCTTCTGAAATGCAGCTTTAACATTAGCTGTCAAAAATGTCTTTGATGAATAAATAAATCTTTAAAAAAATAAAATTCAATTCTATGGGCATTTTTCCATCCATTTTGTATTTTGAGTGTTAGGTCTTCCAGTTTTCACTTAATACAGAATTTGTGAGTTTATTTATCATAAATATTGTGACTGTGGAATAATCTTTTCAAAATCAATTTCCAGAATACAGAAGTGTGTTTCATTATATGCCTTAAATGCTTTTTAAGAAGTGATACTATCTTGAATAGTTAATTCATAGGAAAGTGTTGGATAAGCTGATAAATATGTAATTATTGCATATTTGAAGTAAATGTTTACAGTACACATGCATGAATAATAATTTGCATGAATGATTACTCTGACCAATTTCTAAAACTGTAAAATATTTAGAAGGAACTTGACAACTTCTAAGGTTACTTCTGTTGTAAATATTATAATTCCATTATATATTCCATCAATATTCTTATCTTCCAAAGCTTAAATATAGTAAGATAAGTTTTTTTTCAATTAAGTACTTCCTTTAATTTAATTGATTAAAATGTTAAACGTCCAGGTCCCTGGTGGCGCAGAGGTTAAGCGCTGCGCTGTGGAGTTGTCTCAGCAATAACGAGAGTTCCACGCCCCTGCCGGGGAGATACCCACATGGCGCGGCAGACCTCTCCTTCTTCACCTGCTGCTCCCTAGGCAGTGTATTTCCATCCATCTGCTTGTTCTGCTCCCTACTCTGTCTCTGGTGAACCCTCTCGCTGCCCCACACCTCTGGCCTGTACCCCAGCTTGTATGCATAAACAAATAAATCTTTAAAAAAAAAAAAGTAAAACTTCCAGGCTGCCCTGCTGGCCGAGGGGCTGAGTCTCAATGCTACCACCGCAATGACCACCATGTAGGTGTGAGTTAGACCCCCTGCCAAGGAGTTGACCCACATGGAAGAGCAGACATCTCTTGTTTCACCTGCTGCTCCCCTGAGCAGTATATTGCAGTAAATCTCCCTGTTCTACTCCCCACTCCATCTCTGGTAAAACAGCCTAGGTCTTCCATGCAAAAATAAATGAATAAAATCTTTTAAAAAATTTAAATGCCCATTAAATTATTTAAACACAATTAATTTACAATAGATTTAAATATTTAAAATTAAAAAAATCTATCACATAAAATTGTTCCTGAATGTTTCTAAGAGATTTAATATGATATTATAACTGAAAGGTTTTTTCCTTCATTCTTTACTATGTTAAAAGAATGGACACAACTTTTCTTGTGACGTTAACAAAATGTTTAATATGAGCACACCATTTTTTTTCAAAGAAAACAAAAGTTTTATTTTTGTTATTTCTAAATCTAGGCTTAATAATGCATATATATCTTATGCCAGTTAAGAAGATATTTTTTAGAAGTAATGAAGGATTTTTTTTAAGGTTTGAGGTTGTTTTTTTTAATAAAAAATATTTATTTATGTATGCATAAATAATTGATGAATAAATAAATAAAAGCTGGGGTACAGGCCAAAGGCATGAGGCTGCAAGAGGGTTCACCAGAGACAGAGCTGGGAGCAGAAGAGGCAGATCGCCGGAAATACACTGCTGAGGGGAGCAGAGGGTGAGGCAGGAGAGGGCTGCCCAGCCATGTGGGAATCTCCCTGGCCAGAGGTCGAACTCACATCACCATTGCCGACAGCTCCACAGCACAGCGCTTAACCACTACACCAGCAGAGAGGCTTGGATATGGTTCTTTTAATGAATCGATAAAGAAGGAATTATTTCCCCGTGAAAGTAATAGGTCAGATAATTAATAAGAAGGCTGCCAATCCAGGTAATTCATTTTGGTGAATTTTGATAATACCCATAGCCTGAAACGTTCTGACTGAGTGAACCACTCACTATCAAGGAATTTATGGAAGAATTCTGAAGCCCTGTTGCAATGGAAACATAGCCCAAACCTTTTCAGCATTTAATTTAGAAAGACGTCTCCTTTTCTTGGTCTAGAAAATTATTATTATTGTGCAATGGTTGTCATTAATACCCATTTAATAGTATACATATAATAACATATATAACATATTTCTAATCCATTTACTCAGATTGGATACATTTTAAAAGTACAAGTTAAAATAGGACATCTAGAATTTTCAAAACTTTGCTTAGGAATCAGTCTTGTGACAGTTTTCTCAGCACACTATTACTATTTCTCAGATCAATTAAGTTCATGATTTCATTTACTCTCTATAATAAAAGCTGACCGTGAATTCTAACTAAAAAAGTCTGACTTAAGTGTCAGGAATCTAATACTCAGTTTGGCTTTGTTTTCTAAGTGACCTAATTTCACTGTGAAAAATCACTTACTTTCAGTGTTCCTCACAAGCTGGTATGCAGTGCTTTTATTTCATCCAACATTAAATTCCATTTGTTTGACAACAAAACACCATCTCCCTTAATCTAATAGGCATTTATGTTGTTTAGTGAGAAAGAACTTTGCCACTGGCTCAAGAGCAAAGGATGTTGTTTGGAAGTCAGTCTTTATGAATGGATATATGAAAAAAAAAATGATGACTATTAACAGTCATACCTAAGACCTTTGTTAGAACTATACAAAATAAATGTTCTTTCCCTTGGGGTTACCAAACTGGTAGAATGTAACCCTGTGAAAGTCATAAAGTTTCCATGTAGACAACCTAATAGAAAACCAGATTAATGCTAGGGAAAGTAAAATGGATACTGGGAATGGCAGGAACGTCTTAATTCAATATGACCCCTGTATCCTGAAATGTTTACTCAATTAATTTATTTTAAATTAGTTTATTTGGGAATTTGGTTCCCAAACTATAAAATCATAAAAGTATCTAGCTGACTTTCATAGTTAAATCACTGCAATGTAAACCTTAAGAAGAAGAATAAAATAAGGAATCTAAGATCTCCAAGTGCGAAAGTTTTTTCACCCAGCACAATGAATAGTACCTGGCACATAGTCAGTGCTCAATGTATATTGTTTGAATGAATGAATAGATTTTTAATCTTAAGATAGATAAGTTATTTTCTAATTATTCCTTCCTTATCCAAATACTTGAAGAAAAGTACAACATATTTTATTTATAATAGATTTTGGTACTAAATTAAGTCTTATTTTTACTTGACCAATAGGCTTCCATAAGCAGTTTGGGCATCATGGGATTCTTTCTTATATTCATGTAAAAGAAAAACATAATCAGGGCCTCCCTGGTGGTGCAGCGGTTAAGTGCTGTGCTGTGGAGCTGTCCACAGCGGCGACATGAGTTTGAAGCCTGGCCGGGGAGATTCCCACATGTCTTGGCAGACCTCTCCTGCCTCGACCGCTGCTCCCCTCAGCAGTGTATTTCCGGCAATCTGCCTCTTCTGCTCCTGGCTCTGTCTCCGGTGAACCCTCTCGCCGCCCCATGCCTCTGTCCTATACCCCAGCTTGTATGTATAAATAAATAAATCTTAAAAAAAAAAGAAAAACATAGTCAACTCTTTTTTTTGTTTTGATGTGGTTGATCATGAATAGAATTATCATACTCATAAATTTCTAAAGTATCAATTACATCACAGAGTTTTACTTGCGCGTGCATTATTCACAGGTGTATACTATACACAATCTCATGGTTATTAAATATTAATGATCAATTACTATGTGATAGGAATTGTGTTATTATGATAATATTTTATTGTAGATATAACAAAATTACTTGTGTATTTCCTTCTCCATTATATATAAACAACACAATATTTACCCAATGAGTTTGTGAGGAGAAAATGATAAAAATCTAAATGTGAAATTTGTTTGAAAACTTTTTAAAAATATATGCACATAAAAGATTTTTTGAAGACCTATTAGGTCTTAAAGTTGGGCCATGTTTCATAAACATGGACAGCCGCATTGTTGTAGGCAAAACATTTTTTACAGAATACTGTAAGACTATAGGATATTGTAGAATGTAGAACCTACAAAATTGTCCCCTGAGAACACAACTTCAGGAGGTACACAGAGTTGTTGCCCTGGGTCCCATAAGTGATAATGATCCATTTATCTCAATTTTCTCCTTATCTTGATGTCATTGATGCTTTAGTTCCTGTTAAAGTATCATAAAACTTGTATGTTACAAAAGACTACTTTTATACATTGATTTAGTCCTATAACCACATTTTGTCCTATTTTTCATCTCTAGATTCAGCTTCCCGCAATGATATCTGTTGCCAAGACCACCTTGCTTAAAAACTACAGTAAGGGCCCTTGACTTGCATTCTATTCCACATGGCTGTACTATCTCCACAGTTATTGACATCACTTTACCTGATAAATACTCCTGTTGCTAACACTATCACATTTACTGGGTTTTTAACCATTGCCTTTTGTTCTGTCAGGAACTTTCTTTTTTTTTTTTTTTAATATATATTTTTATTGTTATTTATGTCTTTTACATTTTGTATTCCCCTAGGGTAGCCCACCACCAATTCACCCGTGATCCATCTCCATGGTCCCTTGTGTTCTTTTCTATTCCATTTTGTGCCCTTTCCCTTCCCTCCCTCCGGCTCCTTCCTCCCCCCCCCCCCCCCCCCCCCCCCCCCCC
>PVIJ01002701.1:116577-153204 GCA_004024925.1 Scalopus aquaticus | reverse complement strand
GGGCCTCCCCGGTGGCACAGCGGTTAAGCGCTGCGCTGTGGAGCTGTCGGCAGCGGCGACACGAGTTCGACCCCCGGCCAGGGAGAATCCCACATGGCGCGGCAGACCTCTCCTGCCTTGCCCGCTGCTCCCCTCAGCAGTGTATTTCTGATCTGCCTGTTCTGCTCCCCACTCTGTCTCTGGTGAACCCTCTCGCCGTCCCATACCTCTGGACTGTACCCCAGCTTGTATGCATAAATAAATAAATCTTTAAAAAAAAATAAATAAATAAATTACAGATTTAAGTTTCTTTCAAAACTAGTTGTTAGCACAGAATCAGAATACTTCTTGCCCAGTATTGATTAATGACTACAGTTTGGAGAACTCTTTTCTTCTTTTTAAAATGTAATATATTTTTATAACTGTGGTAACTCTTGACTTTAAACAATCAACATTTTATTAAACATCAAAAATTTTGAAACAAAATAAAAGCAAAGTAAAAATTACTGCCCTCTATCATATGCTTACATTTCTGTTTAATGTACCAAATCAATATTTGCAGACAAAAATTGTTTTCCAGTTACATAAACTTTAAAACAAAAGACTTCCTCGATAAAATACTAATATTGAGTTAGATGTTATTGGCAATAAAGTTTTGGACATTGGGAAGAGGGATAGAACAATGTAGCAAAGAATATATCAAAAATAGTCATCTAGGGCCTCCCTGGTGGTCTAGAGGTTAAAGTCTCAGCTCTATCAAGCTATCCGTGGCCAAGGAGCGGAACCACATGGCGCAGCAGACCTCTCCTGTCTCACCGGCCCCTCCCCTTAGCAGTGTGCTTCAGTCAATCCACCTGTTCTGCTCCCCACTCTGTCTCTGGTGAATCCTCTTACCCTCACACCTCTGGCCTACACCACATTTTTTGTATGCATACATAAATAAAAATAAATCTTTTTAAAAAAATGGGCATTAAGCAAATGCTACATAATTTTTCAAGCTCAATATAAAGGGCTATTTTATTTATATTTTCAATGCCAATTTCCTCACTAGTCTTAATAGTCTTTATAAGCATTAAGTAATTCTTATAATAATCATGGAAGTATGTAAAGCACTAATGCAAATTTTATGTATCTGCCAATGATAGAAATTTATCCATGGCCAATGCATATGAAATACATTGAGTCAAAGAAGACAAATAATAGATGCAAGAAGACATCCCTCTCCAACATTGTGCTTTATTTTGAATGTCTTGAGTACAATAATTTTGTGCTTTGCCTTTACATTTCTATTTCATGGAACTCCTCCCCCAAGCTGCATTTACCTTTATTTATTTATTTTTTTCCCAGTTTGGGCAAGCCAATTCTGGATTACCCTCACAGAAAATATGTGATGTTTAGGAAGGAAGAAATATTTAAGCATAAAGGTCAAAGGTTGTGTCGAGGTCAGTCAAAACATTCTAGCTCACAGGAATGTAGCGCTATTCCGTGGAACACTTACACAAACGAAAGTTGGCATCGCTTCAGTTTGGGAAAAGTGACCGAAGCCCCCCTGTAAACACTAATAATCTCACAGACTTCACATGAGATGCTGTTAATTTGATTAAAGGAAACGAAACTTTGAAGGCGATAGGACCACAGGACTGTTTCTGACACTTTGTACAGTTAGGAGTGACAAGAGGGCAAATTCACATTTTCCATTCAACATTTTTTGGTTTTGTTTTTTAAAGATTTATTTATTTATACATACAAGCTGGGGTACAGGCCAGAGGCATGGGGTGGCGAGAGGGTTCACCAGAGACAGAGTGGGGAGCAGAACAGGCAGATCAGAAATACACTGCTGAGGGGAGCAGCGGGAGAGGCAGGAGAGGTCTGCCGCACCATGTGGGATTCTCCCCGGCCAGGCATCGAACTCGCATGGCCGCTGCCGACAGCTCCACAGCACAGCGCTCAACGGCTGCGCCACCAGGGAGACCCCCATTCAACATTTTTTGAATAAAATATTATATGGGGTTCTTATTCCTGGACCTTGAAAATTCTAGTTCAAGAATCTCTGAACCAGGCCTCCCTGATGGCACAGCTGTTAAGCGCTGGGCTGTGGAGCTGTTGGCAGCAGTGATGCAAGTTCAAGGCCCGGCTGGGGAGATTCCCACATGGCGCAGCAGACCTCTCCTGCCTTGCCCGCTGCTCCCCTCAGCAGTTAATTTCTGTTGATCTGCCTGTTCTGCTCCCTACTCTGTCTCTGGTGAACCCTTTCACCACCCCACGCCTCTGGCCTGTGCCCCAGCTTGTATGCATAAGTAAATAAATCTTTAAAAAAAAAAACATTTAAAAAAAGAATCTCTGAATCGTGATTCTATTGGAATAGAAACATCTTGGAAAAGTTCAGTGTGCTACAGAAGACTGAGATACAAGAAGTGCGTCTCATCTATTTCCCACTGAATCTTTCTTCTTAAAAGAAGTTAATAATCATCCTCTCTCCTGAATAGTAAACTCACAGAGCCTCTAAGCCTCTGTAAATTCACAATTCCTCTAAGAAGTATATTTAGTAAGAGTGTTGGTTAGAAAGCAAATCTGACCAAAAGAAATAGCAAACATTTGTGAGTTTGAATTACAAAGGTTAAATTTCTTGGGCAAAAAATTATGATGTGTTTAAATAAGGTAAGCCAAACAATTTTGACTTGCCAGCAACTATTAGATACACAGAATTGATTAAAATGTCCAGGGTAGCGAATTGGTTCTGACAGTTCAGATAACGTGAATGTGGACTAAATGATTACCAATTCCTAAATGACATTTATAGGTCAGAAGCCTTCTGGCAAAATTCAGAGGCAAAAAATAAATCAGTATAGTAAACAAGAGTAAGATGGACATATACTGCAAATCCAAATTTTCTCTACATTCTTTAATCACTATGGAAAAGAATTTTTAAAACACACTCATAGCTATATGTGTACATAAATATGTTGAATATATGTTATTTCTAAAATGAGTAAATTTATCACTTTTTTAAATACTATGTTTTTTGAATTTTTTTTAAAGATTTATTTATACATAGAACCTGGGGAACAGGCCAGAGGTGGGGGATGGCGAGAGGGCTCACCAGAGACAGAGTGGGGAGCAGAACAAGCAGATTGGAAACACACTGCTGAGGGGAGCAGCGGGGGAGGCAGGAGAGGTCTGCTGCACCATGTGGGATTCTCCCCGGCTGGTCATCGAACCCACATCGCGGCTGTCGACAGCTCCACAGTGCAGCGCTCAACCGCTGCGCCACCAGGGAGGACCTGTTTTTTGAAATTTTAAGACAATATTCACGGAATAACTAAACAAGAAAATATAATGTATAAAATGAGGACATATAAATTGTTTTTAGATTATCTGATTGTAGTCAGAAAATTTGTAGTATTGTAGAGATAAAATAATTAAAGTAATGAGAATTGAGCAAGGTGGTTGGATGTGAAATCAATATAAAAAACAAGTTCCAGTTTTGCATGGAAGGACCTAGAAGTGGCCCCTCCATCCTAGTAAGTAAAAAGCACAGTAGAATGAAAATCCAGCATTCTTGTATCCACAATAGAAGAAAGGAACTGGGAAAAAAATTGCTGCGAGAGGCCAATGCGAAGTGGAATAGCTCACCTGGACAGAGCCTCAGAGTCAGACCATGAGGTTGGAAAATCTGAACTGCAGTGTAGACAGCTCTGAATTAAAAATTCAGGGGAACCCAGCCCTGGGGTTCATAGGAGCTGTGTGTTTAACAGGAGCTTGACTAGCTGCGTAGAATAATAATCAAAACAAAAACCCATCAGGTTACCAGCAAAGGGCAGGTGGGAGTTGGGGGAAGGTTAGAAAGGAGCCGTTTTGAAATATCCCAGAATACTCTGTCCTTAACAAGCCAGCCCTCAGCGGGCACTAGCGTCACGGCTGGCATAGCGTCAGCGCCTAACCTAGGGAAGGGAAATACCCAACACCTGTCTGTTCTAACCACACATGGTGATGGAAAATACCCAACTCTACCCATTCTGGTTATCCTGTCCAAAAATGGGGAGAATAAATAAAATGAAACTGAGATCTTGTGAGTTCACAGTCAGAGGCAAAAGCTCACGAAGGCTGATAAGCACCCCTAAGACTAGTGGATGCTTTCCCTCAGCTGACGTCTCACCAGCACATCACTAAGCCAAGCCAATATCAATAAAAATTTATAAAGTGTACCCAAAGGCAAAAGAAAAGACAAACAGAGTTTAACGAAATAGCGTAAATATCAGAACCATTCATTCATAGCAGGGCCGATGGAATTATCAGACAGGAACTTTAAAACAACTATGATTAATATTGTAGGTGCTAATGGATAAAGTAGACAGTATACAAAACCAGATAAGCAATGTCAGCAGAAAGACACCAATCTAAAACTGCTCTAAAATGTGTTTAGTAGTACAAATTTGTAATGAGTAGTAAACAAGTCACAGAGACCTAAGATGTAGTTTAATGAATTGACAATAATATTGTACTGTAATTATGGCATGTGATGAATATTACTTTGATGGCAATCTATTGCAATACATAAATGTATCAATGTAACATGTCAAATAGTCTCCAGTAAGAGATGCTTATGGCCCAGATTTATACAATGGCAGTATAGATGAGGTGTGTACACAGTCTGACACACACTTCATTCTCAAAATACAAATGACTTAGACTACTGTGATAGTGAATATGTAAGATATCTTCACTAGTACGTATAATCTATGTAACCACAAATCTCTGTAACAAATTTTGCACTTTGCTGTAACTTTCTTGTTTTATTCAATCCTTGAGTATTTCTGATGTCAACTAGTTGCAAACAATCTTGAAGCACAAATTATATTTTATTCATTTGAACAAGAGATAAATAGAGCTGTAAAAATGTCTTCTGGACAGATGGAATATTACAAAGGCCTTGAGTTAGAAAAGTATTTGGCAATCAAAGAGATGGAATATCTGGTGGAACTAATGCAAATTAAGAGTTATATTGGAAAGTTAGATGTTGGTTCTTTCAGGGCATACTGAGAAAAATTCGAAACCAGAGCCCATATAACCCCTATAGCTTTGTTTCAAATTGATCTTACGCTAATTCCAATTAATGCCATTAAGAGGATTTACCAGGATTGTCCCACTTTAAGTTTCACATTTTGAAAAGAACTTTTTAGGACTGCATAAAGAATGAAGTATGTGTGTGTAAAACCAGCAAAATATAAGGTAGGTGCAAAAACAGAAGTGTCCAGTGGAGAGAGAGATGCTTATGGCCCAAATTTATACAATGGTAGTGCAGATGAACAGAAATGGACAAATTAATGCAAAAGCTGGAAATCATAATGAAGACAACTAGCTAATAAAATAGTTCAATAAAGAAGGGGCAAGTTGAACTTATTTCTAACTGAAGGATGTATCCCAAATGTTAATAATTTTCTCTAAGTTCAAAGACAAACTGTAACACCAACCCTTGAAAGCATATCCTAGCTCTGAGGCATCCAGGAGTGAGTGAGAGGGTGAGGATAGAGGAGGGGGAAGGGCAAATAAATGGAGAACTGTGGGGACTCTGATGGTTGGTGAGCTACGGAGACCACAACTGAGGGGAGAGGTCTTATACTGTCAGAATAGTCACACAAATGTAAAATGACGCACTTCATTAAAAATAAATAAATAAATTTCCTTAAAAAAAGACTGGGGGGGTGCAGTTTGGAAAACAAAACAAAAATTCACATTTTGGTTGAAAGTGACTTCAAGGAATGGAGGACAGGTGAGACGAAAGTCATTTGGCCAAGTTGAACTAAATCCTAGAATGTCTTACATTTCAATATGTCTTACATTTAAAGAATCAAAAATATGATTCCCCCAAACTGAAAAAATTTAATAATACTCGCATAAATTGATTCAAGATAGAACGGCTTGTGTGCCAGAGAGTTAATTAGGAAAGTTTTATAAGAAATTCAACTGCCAATGAGACTGAATACACGCTTGCACTGGTCAGCAGGGTTCCCCTTGAGACAGAACATTAAATGAGGTGCCAATTATACTCCACAGATTTCCTGATAATCTGGGGACCAGGGGGTAATTAAAATGTAATCAGGGATATAACTGCCTCTTGTCCTTAACAGTGCTGGGCCTCAAGTAAGTCCAAGAATAGTTGGATAAGAGAAAGCCATGACGTATGAATAGCAGTTATTAGATTTTCTTTTTATTATTTAGAACACAAATTTTAAATACCGTTATCGATGTTTTATCCCTGTCATTCCAAAATGAATGTTATATTACTTATCAATTATTCATCATTTCGTGAATTGAAAAATAGAGGAAAAATGATCACCTATAGCTTTCATTCGATCCATCACAATGAGCTCAAGACCCACTATATATTGTTTTTCATATCTGAAGATAAGTGTGGGTTCCTTTCCAGAGTCACATTATAATTCTACTTGCTCTAATGCTATGTGAATAATGAAGCTTCTCTTTTTGAGTGGAAACTGATTAATTGGTTGAAAATACAGGAAGAAAGTTGAACAGTCTTTATTTGGAGAACCTAGTGATTACAATTTCTCTTCAATAATGAAACCTTTCTTTTCTCCAAGAGAATAAAATGTTATATAAACAGAAGCCTAAAAAATCCATATGAACAATCAGAATAAGATGGTGCTGAGAAGAAAAACAGTAATTACTGTGATTCCGGTTCTAATAGAAGAGATTCATTCCTAAAGCAGTAGGAAGAGGCGACTATACATTTTACTTAACAGAATATTGCACATTTGCGTCCCCTTTTGCTACTTGCTATTTTTTTTGTTTTCTTTTTCTTCTGAGAGGGTTTATATTAGTACTTGAGATAAAGAAAAAAGTAGAATAGTACTAGAACTAAAAGTTGGTTCCATATTTATCACATAAATTCATACCATTTTTCATGATTGGTTAATTATCTCCTATGCATTAGTCATCCCTCTTTAATTAAATTGTACCTTTATGGATAATTGGAACTAAATCTAATACTTCTTTTTTAATATCTTCAGTATCCAGCATGTGTAGAAATCATAGTAGTAACTTGTTCATCTACCAGTCAAAGTATATTTATGTGTAAATATTCCAAGGTGCTAGATTATTACCTAATCAAAATTTCTGGTATTCTGATTAGATGATGGTCTGCCTGCAATCCCCTTCATGAATTCACTTGTTGAAAAGCAATTGGTTGATACTTGAATGTGCAATTTCTTCTGGTTATATTTTTATTTTAACAATCCTAATCTAAGCATAAAAGTTTTATTCACTACAAAATAATTACAGGTATCAGGTAAGTATATATTTTATAGGATATATGATCATTTGTCCTTTAAAAATTTATAAAATGTGTGTGTGTTTCCATAAAATTTAAGTACATTTATCTGCATCCATGCATAAGACTCATAATAGTAATTTTAAATTTAATTAAGCATAATGTTTTAAAACACCATACTAGAAGACAAACACATCTCCAGCCTACATTAAAGATCTGGTCTCCAGCCTTGCTGAATGTGCAGATTGCTCTTACGGACTCTGTACGTATTGTGAGAAAGGGCTAAAATGTCCTCTCATTTTGGAGGGAATTTACCCTAAGAAAGGCAGGGAATGAATTGAATAAACCTTTCTAATCCTTAGGGAAGAAAGTTCTTTTTTTTCCATTACAGTTATTTCCCTTGTGTTGATTTTTCTAAATTCTTCATTTCAAAGAATCGGTTAAGTTCTAAAGAGAACGTCATATATTAGTGTTATTTTTACTGAGAGTCTTCAAAATATTTAAATGAAGCATTTTTAACTGGCCTGCAGCTTCCTAACTCTTAAATCTTTTCTTCATAAAACAGTGGGAGTTTTCATTGCTTTTCACAAGCCTGGAGCAGAAAAACATAAACTTAATTTTGAAATTGTTTTTGCAACTCTAAGATAAACACAAAATAGTTTTCTCTAATAAAAACAAAATAAAAAATTTATCCTTAGGCAAATTAATAACCAAATGAATTTCTGATTTTCGGTTTCTTCAGAATGAATATTTGAAAACTCAATATAATTCCATTAACATAAACAAGGTCAATTTTCTCAAGATAAATTTAATTTCTAAATAAATGACCTCAATATCAAAGCCATATTTTTATTTTCATTTTTATTTTAAGAACTGGTAAATTTAATTATCTTAAAATAAAACTCAAAGTTATACCAATATATTAAGATATCTTTACATTGTTCATTGAGATGTTTGCTCCCTAACTTCAATTACAAAAAAGTAAACTATGTTATTTTTCTCTTGAGTACATAGGCATTCTTTTAATTTATGCATTAATTCCTATTTATAATTATTATTTCCTGACAATACATATTAAAGACAGATCATTATTTTTATGTGGAATTAAAGATAGGAGAAAATTTTAAATTTAACCATCAGAAAAATGATTTGTATTATGAGGCTCTTCATTCTAATCTTATAGTATATGCTTAAAATAATTTTAAGGGATTATATTTACAGTATTTATTTCTTTTCCTAATTCCTATTCAAAAAAGAAAATTCCATTGAAATATTTAAAGGATGTAAGGAAAAGAGAAAGTAAAGTAATCATAATAATTTGCTCAAGATATTGGTAAATATCAAAATATATCAAAACATACAAAAGGAATATTCATTTTAAAAAGTAAGTATAAACAGTAAGTTCTATCAATATACATCTTCAAATTGAGAATGGGAGGACTATATCATAGACCGCTGGCGAGACTGATTTATTTTTTTAAAGGTTTATTTATGTATACAAGAACTGAGGTGTAGACCAGAGGTGCAGGGTGTAAGAGGATTCACCAGAGACAGAGTGGGGAGCTGAACAGGCAGATCTACTGAAATGCACTGCTCAAATGCACCAGGCAAGACAGGAGAGGTCTGCTGTGCCATGTGGGAAGCTCCCTGGTCGAGGATCGGTAGAACTCAGCAGCAGTGGCTGGTGATAGCTTGATAATACTGAGATTTAAGCCCTTTGCCATCAAGGAGGCCCCCTGGAGGTATTGATTTAAATAGACAAAACCAAGCCTGATGAGTTGTAATGTAGTCACCATATACCCTGAAGGATAGTTGGAGTTTTTGATTCAATGTTTTTATGAAGAATTGAAATCTAACTAATTTAACTTTAAAATCTAATTCCTTTAATATACTCCAAAGGGACTTAAAGAAACAGTGAGACTTTGACTGATGCTCTATTTGGGTTGGGTTCTTGAGACTCTTAGGGGAAAATGAGTGTAATATTTTGCAAATGGAAGAGATACATCATTGGGGGTCATTTTGGATGAGATACACTTTTCAACTTTTTTGAGTATATTCTCTATCAATTTCAAACTTGTAAAGTCAAAGAGACAAACTGTCTGCCCCTTTCACAACCAACCTACAACAGGAAATGAATACTTAACTGCTATAGAAGTTCTAGTTCAAAAAGGAGGAAATAGACAACACTGCCACAGAAATTCTGAAATTTACTTCAGCAATTGTTGAACATTCCTTGATTAAGTTAGAGTCTCGGAATTTTTTTTTTCTTCAAGTCCCCCGGTTTGATGTATAAGACTTAGTGCAAATCTAGTCATAATCCCAGCAGACTTTGTTTCTTATATCAATTTACAAGTGGATCCTAAAATATATATGGAGACATAAAGGAACAAAAATAACAAAACAATATTTTAAAGGTGGTGCATCTATGGATGCTTATAGCATGTGTTTTAAGACAGTATAAAGAATGTGAAATTCGAGAAAGCTTTGATAAATAAATCAATGGATCAAATAATAGAGTCCAGAACAGAAGTAAATTATGTGATTCTCACACACACACACACAAAAAGGTTCTTTACTGAAGAAACACCATCAATCAAGCTCCTGAATCAATTAGATGTCCAGTTGATAGCTTTGAAAAGTTCACAATGGCAGATCTAAAATATTGTTTTCATATGTATCTTTTCTGAGGAAATTATTTGAAACCATAATATGCCCCAAAATAAACAGATAAGAAGACAGGCATCCCCAAAGTAGGAACCCAACAAATAAGAGGGGAAAGCAGAGAGTCCAGGGTCATCAAATATATCAAAAGCCAATGAAAGTAAATCATTCTATTAGATTAAGGTGAGGGAAATCTCCCAGAAGGCTTCCTCATGGAAACTAAAGCATCCAGAGGAAAAGAAGGGAGGGAGGAATGAAAAAAAAGACAGGGGCGCGCACAGTGCGCTATGGTGGTGGACTCTGGGTGGTTTGGTGGTGGGTGCACCATGGTGGCAATACCTGAGGGCGGATTTCCATACTTCTAAAATACCAACAATAATGTAAGCCAATGTTACCGCAATTAAAGAAAAGGACTAAGAAAAGGACTATTAAAATTAATTAATTAATTAAATACCAACTTTGTTTTCAATCCTCTGTTTAGAAGTTACTTTTGTTTATATAAAATGAAGCTTTTGATACTTTCTACACCAGTAACTGCATAACAAGAGACCAAGACAAATGCAAATTGAAGAATGGGGTTTGCCCCAATGGGGCAAGGTGTAAAAATTATAAACAGTTTATTTCATGCACACAAATGGGTTATTTGCTGTTTAAAATCTAAGTGGAATAAGGAATGGATATGCGTAATATATGTGAAGAACATAGGAAGTGATTTCTGTTCAGATATCCTGTTAATCCTTTTCAATAGAAATAACAATCACCTTAATCTAATTAGTTTTACTCTGTGCCTTTTATGTAAACATGTTTATTTTGAACCTTTTAGTTGTGTTGTTGTATTTTATTGAGATAATGTTGACTTGCAACATCATACATAATTTAGAGGGACAGCTTCACACTTTTTCAGCTTTATGTTACCATACCACACCTACCACCAAAGCACCCATAATAATCCTCCACCACATTTCACTGGAAAATAAGGGAACACACAGAACTAAACCAAATCTAAACCTAGAAATCTGATGACTGTCAGAATTCAGGCTACCAGAGAGAAAGGTTAACAGAATAAGAGTAAAGGGGGAGGCCCCTATTTAGTTTTACTATATGTGAGCAAATTTGGGAGACTCACGTTATGACGTATGCCTTTCTTATTTTACATATCAGACAGAAAGCTATGAATAGGAAAAATATAGGCAACTGCAAAATCACTGCAGTAAATTAGGCAGAAATGCAATGGAAGGTGGTATTTCTTAGTAAGTCATTGAGCAAAATATTTGAACCATGACAAGTACAAACTGTTATGTTAAGGCTGATAGCTTGCTGATTATAAAATGCCCTAATAGCACCAATAAATTAGAGACACCTTTCTCAGAAAAAAAGTGACTAAAAATATTTTGCTGCCGAGTTAAATAGAATAAATGTCTAAGATCTTGGCCCAGAAGACTGAGATTTTAATTAGCTATTAAGGTGTTCAGGTTAATATAAATCAGATTTGCCTTTTCTAGCTAAGAATCTGGATTGACAGTGGCATTTAATCTTGAATAAACACTAATTTGCCGGCACTTGCAAAAGTCTGACATGAAAAAACAATTGTTAATAAAGAGGGTATTTTTGTTAATTATCAAGCTTTTTCTTTGAGTTTTGTTAATCAGAGATGTACCCTTTCCAAACAGACACTTAAATGCTGATAATTAAATGAAAAACTTTTACAACTGCTTGTTAGAGTACAATGATTACTCTTGCCTTTTCTTTCTCTTGTTTTAATTTCTTTTTTTATGACTGAAAATAAGTTTCTTGACAATATTCCTAAATAAAACCACACCTGCTCACAAATTAAAATGTATTGCAAATCTCTGATTATGGCAAACAGCCTGCCCTTTTAAACATTTCTGTTTAGCCACACTTAATTTTCAATATACACATTTATCCTCCTACCTTATAAACTTGTGCATGTATGAGTTAAATTCTCTTTAAATCTGATATTAAATGGGTCTTAAAAGAGGAGGTTTTCTATTATTTCCTATTTCCTTCCCTTTTCTTCTTAACATTTATTTCCCTTTTACGCTCTAAGTCTATAAATATTAAGTCATTCCATCTATTAAACTCCTCTAATCTTCACATAGTGGTATCTATAAAGGCATCACACACATGACAAATGGGGAATCCGAGGGAATAGTTACTTCACAACTTGTTCAGGGAATAAACTTGTCCCTGAAAAGACAGCTTTGCAGGATGATGGCATAATGGCATAATGTTTAACATAATTGTTTGCAGAATCAGAATAACTGGGTCTAATTTCTAGCTCTAATAATATGTGGAGATTAAATGAGATAATACACATAAATTCTTAAAACAATACCATTTGCATTTAGCTGTTTATCATGTGTAAACTATTACAATTATTACTTCTTTTCTTTGTTTTGGTTGTTCCAGCTACACTGTTACATGGTGATGACCTTCTCTCTGCCCAAACCACTTCCATTTTACATGGGATCAGATGTTCTTTTATTTGAAAGTAAAATTTCAAAATTAGTATTAAGAAAAATCCTGATGATTTAATTGGAGTGGTTTCAAATGCGTGCCTTCTTTTCCTAAATTCCTTATGAAATATAAAATTACTGAAGTGCCCTTGTTTTTCTTGCTGATTCTAAAAACGTGAGGGAATGTAGAATGTCAAACTTTTGTACATCCCTCTACATATTCCTTTACCAGCATCTTCCCTGAGGGGCATGTTTTGGAAGGAGGGAAAACTGGGAGCACAGGACCAGATGAAGGCAAAATGAGGGAATCCAAACACCGAGAATAGGACACCAGCTGGATGACGTGAAAGTGGAAGGCGTCTACACAAGCCTTTCCTTATTTCAAAATGTTATTAATTATAATATTCAGATCAAGATTCTATCTTGATGTGAGGTGTGTGTTGACTAAAAATAGATATTTGAAGGGAAGAGATCTTGAAATGCAAAAAAATAAGTGTGAAGATAAAATAAAATACAAATCTCCACTTAGAAAGAATGTACCATTGGCCCCAAAATGATAGTGTCTGTTTCCTGAATGAGCTAAGAAACCACAACACAAAAGAGTCACGTACTCACACTTGTGTTGGAAAATGTGGCAGTGGCTCCAGGACTGATCAGGGGCTGAGTTGGAAGCAACAAAACCACAGGGAACAGGGATATTGTTGAAAATGTACAGGTGACAGAGTATGTTGGTCAGCACAGTGAAATAAGAAGTCTACCATAATATATGAATCAAAAAATTCTAAAATATTCAATAGTATTATCGAAGTTGCCAAATAATTTTATATGGTCTACTGGAACTTTAAATGGCATTGTTAAAAAGCTTGGGAGAGAGAGCAAAGCTTAAAATATATTTGTTGACCTTTTCATAATCATACTTTTTTAAATTGAAGTACCACTGTTTTACATCCTTGTTACAGTTTTGGAAGGATAAGATAACCCTCTTCCAGTGTAGTCACCATAGCACACCTGCACATATCATCAAAACACCCGTAGTTTTCCACTGTAGTCCATTGTGCTTTCTCCCCACCTTATTCTCATCACTACCCATCTCTTAGTTCTATGGTCAACAATGGAATACTACTCAGCAATCAAAAAGGATAAACTAATGCTACTTGCTGCAACATGGGTAGAGCTAGAAGAGATTATGCGAAGTGGAATATGTCAGAAGGAGAAAGGTAAATACTGGATGGTATCACTTGTATGTGGAATATAGAACAGCTAAACAAATAGTCAAAGACAAACTTTAAAATCACATATAATATTTTTTAAAGATTTATTTATTTATGAATACAATGCTGGGGTACAGACCAGAGGTGTGGGGTGGCGAGAGAGTTCACCAGAAACAGAGTGAGGAGCAGAACAGGCAGATCGACAGAAATACACTGCTGAGAGGAGCCGTGGGCGGGACAGGAGAGGTCTGCCGCGCCATGTGGGAATCTCCCCAGCTGGGTATCGAACTCGCGTTGCGGCTGCCGACAGCTCCACAGAGCAGTGCTTAACCGCTGTGCCACCAGGGAGGCCTTAAAATCACATATACTTAGAAATGACATGTATTAGTTAATCACAGTATACTTTGATAGCTATAGTTTTATATTTAGGGGAGAAAGGGATTGGAAACTTTTATAATGTGGAGTTAGAGTAAGCCTGTTGACCTGAGAATGACCAGGTTCACAAGGATGGCAAAAGTTCTATGGGAAATTGGTATTTATTTTTATCAGCATTTATTTAGATCCATAAGAACTAAAGCAGGGACTGAAAGTGAGGTATTTCTTTTCCCTAAAACACTATATTAATAAATACACTCTTCTCTGAGACTTCTATATCTCTATTAGAAATATTCCTCACCTCTATTACTAACGCTCATTTTAACAAATCCATGAATGTAATGAAAAAGAAGAAAAATACTTGAACGAATATTTTGCCCCTCTTAGCACCTTTGATGGAAATTTTAAAGCAGTTTTTGATGTAAAAAGCTTTAAATGACAGAGTAGCTGCACCTTGGCAATAAGACATTTTCTATCTATGAAAAAAACTTTTCTCACTTTGAATTCGATCATGAAATGTATGTAATTATAAAGTAATTGAAAATACATAGCTTCGAGGCCTCCTGCTGTTGGCTAACAGATATGAGATAAGCATTTTGGACTAGATCCTTAGTATTTTCTATGACATTGTTAGAATAAAAGAATTATTCTGAAACCAAACCAAAATAAATGCAAGAAAGAGCAGAGTCACTACAGGTTTTTCAGTATGGTTTATCCTAATATTCATAGTATGTTCATTTGTATTTTTTGAGATAGATCCTATATCAAATTATTTAACAAACTCATATTAGCATTCATGCTGCAATATGCTGACCGCGGCTGGTGAAAAATCACAACTTTTTCCCAGGAGAATCTCACTAACACCATGGGAGAAAGGTGACTATGTCAGACTTTGCATTGTAGTGTGTGTGTGTGTGTGTGTGTGTGTGTGTGTGTGTGTGTGTGTGTGTGTGTGTAAATGATTTACTAAATTAATGAATTAACAGTCTGTCAGAGCAGAGAAAAGCCTTAAAACCTACATAATAATAAAAAGCATTAAACATATGCACACACATACACACTATCAGCAATATATATTTTTAATGTTTCTCTTTTGTTTTAGCTTTTAATTGCATTATATTCATAGAGATAACCGTTGACCACACTATATGTTTATTTTAGGGGAATGTGATCACCCCTTTTCAAATGCATATTACCACCCCACACCAGCCATCTAAGCGCTCATAGGCCTTCACCCTAGTCCACTGGGTTCCCTCCCCCCTTTACTCCTCACCCCCTGATCTCCCTCTCTGGTAGACACAATTCTGTAGTCAGATTTCTAGGGTTTGTGTTGGTTTAGATTTGCCTGTTCCTTTGTGTTTTTATTTTCTGTATATTCCACACAGGAGTGAAATCATCCTATATTTGTCTTTCTCCCTCTGATTTATTTTGCCTAGCATAATCCCCTCCAGATATTTTTATAATCAGAATTTGATTACTGGTTGATAATGATGAGTCAAAGAGAGAAATTTCAATAACCCTTAGAATTATAAATTGGATACGAGGGTGCATTAGTAAATGGAGTAGGCAAGGATAACTTGAAGATGGCTAACTACTCATTTCTCCCTCCAGCCCTAAAATTCAGGTATTTATTCAAATAACTTTATCAGAAACATTAAAGTGATGAAGTTAAGAAGCAACTACTTAATTGTATGTTATCTGACAACCTTTTAAGATGCTACTTCTTTATTATTTCCATCCATTATCTTAAAAAAAAACAACAGTTGGGAGAGTAGTGAATTATCTTAGCAATTATTACATCTTTTATTCAATAAATAATTTAAACTGTATTATTATGTGATAGTTTTAATCCTATTCATTGACATGTATTTTCCCAGTATAATTTCATTTAGTTTCCGAGAACCTAAGACCATATATATATATATATATATATATATATATATATATATATATATATATATATGTAAAACTCATTCAGGAAAAATAAAATTCTCTTCTATCCACCCAGTCCACTTTATTAGTTTATTATCTTTGTGTACAGTGAATTTTGTCATGTAGAGCCAAATGATTTTATAAATATTTTGTTTCCATTCCAAGACTAGTAGCATATCACATATATTTCTCCATCTTTATTTACTTTAAATATATTTTAATGATATAATCATATAATGATCTGGTTCATTTTTCAACTAATAATTCATTTACATATACACCATAATTTGTTTTGATTTCTCTTAATTGATAAGCATTTAGGTTATATAAAATAATTTACTACAGGCAGTTCTATAGCAATGCATAAATATAGCAATACATAAATCTTACCATGCCTAATTTCCTTATTTGATTTATAACTGAATTTCTAGAAATAGAATTATTGATCACAGGATTTTTGTATTGTAATTTTGTTTCCTAATATCAAATTGTTCTCCACAGGGCCTGTAAAAATTCATTTCCTATTGGTAGATTTCCCCGAGTCCCTGAGAAACCATATTATGCAAATTTTGCTTCAGTGTCAAAATATAAGTAAATACTTTATTCTGCACTTTATATTTACTTTGCTCATATTTTAAGGAAGATTGAACATTTTTCATATTCTAACAGTAATCAGTATTTCATTTCCTATGGGATTTCTACTTAAATATTTACTCATTTTACATTGATTTCAGTCACCATTATGGATTGCATAGACTTGTTTAAAATGAATAAGGTTAAAGTTTTACTCTAAAACGAGTTGCAAATAACTTTTCCATTTGATGTTTCTCTTTCAACATACACAGCTTTTGTTTATTGTTTGCTTTGGTTTGTTCCTTTTGTAATAGAACAATTTTATTAAGTTTTAAAACATCTGGATTTTTGTAATATAGATAAATATCACTAGTCTACTTTGGCTTTATAAAATTAAAATGTGCGTATACTTGAAGTGCTTTTGTGATGACATTTTAAATTTACTTCACCTGTTAAATTATATACTTGCATAAATTGTAATCAACTTTCACTCAAAATATGCTACTAGTTTTTTCAATACCATTTATTGAACATTTCATTTTTTTTCTCCCTTTGAAACATTACCATTTGATAGAATTGTTCTAATGTATGTATGTCTGTTTTGAACTGTAGGTCTCTACCAAGATGATTGTATATTTCTCTAGTTAATCTAATTGAAATTTTTATATAATCAGTTTACCAAAAATGAAATTGTGTGTGTCATTAAAATAAAGTCTCTGGGTCATAAGAGTCATTTTTTTCTGTTGGTTAACATTTTAGTTAGATATATATAAGTAATATATAACTCATATACAGGATATTTTATATGTAAGATATATAATATTTTATATATAAATATGTTAAAAAATCTGTGATCAAATATATTGCATATAAGTATTTATAGTATTTTATATTTTTTAAACTAGTTCTTACTGTATGAATTTTAGACTTGCTTTTTATGAATATAATTGGAATTTTCCTTCTTTTCCATCAATATACATAACATTGACTATTTTTTGAAAGATTTATATTTATTTTATTTTTGCATACAAAAACTGGGGTGCAGCCCAGAGGTGGGGGTAGGATGATTCACCAGAGACAGAGTGGGGAACAGAACAGGCGGATCTACTGAAATACACTGCTGAGGGGAACAGCAGGTGAGACAAGAGAGATCTCCTGCGCCATGTGGCTCAGCTCCCTGGCCGGGGATGGAAATCAGGCCAAAGTGGCTGGTGATAGCTTGATAGCACTGAAACTTTAACCCCTGCACCACCAGGGATGCCCTAACATTGACTTTTTTAATTTGTAGAAATATTGTACGAAATCTAAAGTTAGAGTTTAATGGTTTCACTATTTCTTTAGAAATTGATCTGTTTGTGTATTTTTTTCTCTTCTCATATCTTTTCCCTTGGCAATTGATCAGTCTCTTCAAAGTTGTCAGTTCCCCTCTTTTTTCCTCCTAAATTTTCCTCATGATGCATTTTAAAGACATTGTTTTAGAGTTTTAGTTCAAATCAAAATCTAGGAAGTATTGTAGATATATCTCATATCCCCCTGAATTCATATTTTCATAGCTTTCCTGCTCACCCCCTGGCATGATTAAGATCACTCACCTGACCTCTAACCTCATGCTAGATAATATAGAAGTTTGACAAGTATACAAGTAGTGGTAGCTGGGGCGAGATAAGCTACTAGAGTTTGAGTCATTTGTCCTGAAATGTGCACGGCTGTTGTTCAGAAACCCTAGGGGGGGTGGGCGGGGGTGAGGAAAGGGGCTACAGCCATTGTGCTAAATTCCTGTTCTTCTTCTACCTCATTCAGAGCAGAAGCAGGTGTGAGTCATGAGAACACAGAACAATGTTTAGATGCTTTTACCTTCCATAACTGTGAACCACAGCTTGAGTCTCGGCTACAGAAGCCATAAGCATTTTATTTTCACCTTTCCAACACAACTGTGAGGGAGCTAATCGCCTTTTATAGCCTTTTGAAAATCAGGGCTGTTTCATTTTTTCAGTGTTGAAGGGAAAAAGTTTAAGGAAACATGATTTTTAGACTGTCACATCCAACTCCTTCACTTTGTTCATTTGACAAGCAGATGCAAGCTGCCAAGATGACATAACTGAAAGGAGTTTCCCAGGGGACACCATGATTTCTTATCTCCTGGGTTCCATATTAGGAGATGAATATGTTTTCTCTTTGAAATGTCTTTGTGGTTTAAATTCAAGTGACATCAACTGCAAATAGCCTGAAGCAAAGCTAGCTTTGATTGTTCCCTTGCCTTGAATGATCTTGTCACTTTGGAAAAGATAACTCACATCAAGGGGAAAATATTTAAAAATGAAATACAGAGGGAAAAGTAGTATTTTAAACAACACAGATTTAGTTGCTGGAATAATGATCAACCTCTCAGCATCCAGTGATTGGTATTTTGTTTTGGCTTCCAAATTACGTACTATGTTTCAATACATTACTAGTGTTATTTTTACTATGATTATGATTAGTATTGATATGTAAAGTCTGAGGCTACAGAGCATGAAGTCATATTCTTGGTTACAACATTTTTACGAATAAAAAAAGAATAAAACTAAAAAAATGTAATTCTCCCTCCCCCCATTCCATGCACTTTCAAAATCACAAGGACTTTGTCTTAAACTCTGATCGTTCCACCACACCACCATTTCTCAGAGATGATCCAAAGACCAGAATTATAAAAGTTCTGTGAACTTGAATCCCTCTTGGGTAACACAAAGAACTGCTTTTCTATCAAAAGCAGTGAGAAGTAGGGCAAGGGGGAAACTGTTGAATTATATTGTATTTCTCAAACAAATCTATTCTTTTTTTCTAGGCAGTCTTTGTTCAAATCTGTATGACTGGTTTCTTTCAAATTTTGGTAAGCTTGGAACACACCAAAGGAAATGAGTCTTGAAAGAATACATCAGAATTGTTGTCTTGGAGACTGTACTAATTTATCATATCTCTCCCATTAGACTAGAGTGTTACAGTTATTTTTTCAGTAATTTCAACAAATTTGATTAATCAAGACTTTGGCAGGGCCTCCCCGGTGGCACAGCAGTTAGGCGCTGCGCTGTGGAGCTGTCGGCAGCCGCACCTCGAGTTTGACACCCGGCCTGGGGAGATTCCCACATGGCGCCGCAGACCTCTCCTGCCTCCCCCGCTGCTCCCCTCAGCAGTGTATTTCCATCGATCTGCCTGTTCTGCTCCTCACTCTGTCTCTGGTGAACCCTCTCACCACCTCATGCCTCTGGCCTATACCCCAACTTGTATGCATAAATAAACAAATCTTAAAAAAAAAGACTTTGACACCTTACTCAGCTAGAACAGAAATTACTATGGGTCTAAAAAAAAATCAAAATTTATGTCAACTGATAATTTAAATTTTTTCATATATAAGTTCCATAACTGATAGAAAATCAATATAAAAATCACAGGTTATTGTCTCTGATAATTCAAAATTATAATAACTTTGTCCTTTAAAAATGTCTGAAATATTTAGTTCATTGGAAATTTTCACTTATCAAGAGGAGGCAGAGGAAACATAGTTGAGGATATAAAAACAGGACTCTCTTATGATAAAAATATCAATACAAAGCTTAATCCATGGTGATCCTATTCCTGAAATACATGACCTTTATAGTGATGCAGACGATCCCAAATAAATGACTTGGTAATCATAGGCTCTGACATATGTGTTTCCATCAGGTTCTTTAACACAAAACAGGAAATGAAGGAGTCACATGTGCCAGCCTCACCTTACCACAGTCCTTTGGAGACTTGGAGAAAGATCAGAGCAGGCACATCCACACAAAGTTTGGAAGATCTTTTATAATATTGGTTTGAACCCTTATCAGATCAATTCCAATTTGAAAATAAGGAGCTGAGTCTTAGTGCCCCCCAAAAATAGAATCATGTTGAGAATTTAAGAATTCAGAGTCTTAAATCCAAGTACAACTCTTGCTCTCCCCCTAGTCTTCGATCTGTGTAACACCCAAATTAATCCAGCACAGAGGCATTTCCTGAGGTAGGTGGTGTCTAGAATCCATCTGAGGACGAGCCAAGGCATAAGAGGGCACCAGACTGACACAGATTGAACAGCTGTCTCGCGAGTTTGCTTCTTGATTGACTAGTTGAGACTGTTGAAGACAAGACCTCCCTGGTGGCCCAAGGGGTTAAATCTCAGCATTATTAAGATATCTGCAGCCACTGCAGCATGAGTTCAATCCCAGGCCAGGGAGCTTCCCACATGTCGCAGCAGACCTCTCCTGTCTCCCCGCTGCTCCCCTCAGCAGTCAATCCACCTGCTCTATTCCCCACTCTGTCTCTGGTAAATTCTGTCTCCCATGCACACACCCATCTCTGGCATACATCCCAGCTCTTGTGTGCATAAGTAAATAAAATCTTAAAAAAAAATAACAGCAAGGGGGCCTCCCTGGTGGCGCAGCGGTTGAGCGCTGCGCTGTGGAGCTGTCGGCAGCAGCAATGCGAGTTCGACACCCGGCCGGGGAGAATCCCGCATGGTGCGGCAGACCTCTCCTGCCTCGCCCGCTGCTCCCCTCGGCAGTGTGTTTCTGATCTGCCTGTTCTGCTCCCCACTCTGTCTCTGGTGAATCATCTCGCCACCCCACGCCTCTGGCCTGTACCCCAGCTTGTATGCATAAATAAATCTTTAAAAAAAAAAAAAAATAACAGCAAGGATACAACCCAAGGTCAGTTGGTCAATATAACCTTTATTGACCTTAATAACTTTCAGCTGATTGCTCAAAATAATATTTTGTCCTCCAAAACTATTAATAATGAATCCATGAAGAGTTCCTACTGGTGTCATTTGAAGTTCAGGCATACAAACAACACAAAAACCACTGCCTAATGCAAACCCAGCTTGTTTCCTAAGGTCTCAGCAATATGTAAGTCTCTTAACTATAAATAATCCACAAAAGTGGTGAAACTTGAATTTCTTGAATTAGCAAACTAGTCTCTGCTTTGGAAAAGTCTGCTACCAGGTATCAACATGCTACTTTCATCAACTCCTTCAGAGCTATTCCAGAGTCACCTATTAAGTAAAACTTGCCCTGATTGTATAAAATCTTAATAAGAATTAAAATATATTTTGAAAGCCCACAAAACTTAGAATAGTGCTTGGCACAAAAGAAGAAATAAATAATAATTCATTAAATGATAAATAATAGCCCTCCAATAAATGGCATTGCCAAGAAATCACTATTGAAAAGACTAATGGTGAAATGAAGATCTTTACATTTAGTTATTTTAGTTAACTCTTTTGTCTATATGAATTCTTGACCAGGGCATCAATATGATATTGTAATTATTGTACATCAACTTTGTATGTCTTATTTGCCTTTAAGCTCTTGGAGTAAGGGCATGCTTATGATATTTCTAGATCCTTGGGTAGTGTTTGTTCAACATTGGGCCTATGATCGAGTTTGATGAATATTTAAGCTAATCCTATCTCAGACTAATTTGCTTTCTGACCTTATGGCAGCCTGTCCTTTTGCTGGAAATCAGCATTTAAGTCTATTAAATTAGAAGAGGTATCCATTAGTTCCAAGATAACTTCTCAATATTCTTTGATATTTTTCCAGCTGATACTCACTTAAAACTATGAATTATCTACTGCCTTGTAAGATCCACCCTAGATTATTCTGTATGTAGCTTAACTTCTGGATACCGGCAAAGCAGTCAACCAGAATCAATTTGTGTTTTTAATAGCTTATAATAATATATGGATATATATTCATGTTTCCTTACTGGAACATTTATTTATAGTCAACAACCTTTTATGCTAATACATATTACATATACATACTATAATGTTTATATTTTGAGCATATGTTAATCAGCATAATGATTTTAATGCTGTGTGTGATATAGGATGTATATCCTAGATAAATTATTTATATATAATGTACTACAATGCCTGATCAGTGGGGATAGAAACTTTATTCCCCTTCCTAAGCTAAAAGTAAAACTTATATTTCCTGTTGTCACTGAGAATATAACTTTTAGAATTTCTCATTAATGTTGGTATTTTACAGCATCTGCCTACACATTTTGCAGTGGCATGTAGAAGGCAAATTGGATCAATTCATTTGCACATCCTTTATTAAGTACTAGCCTGGGCAAAGTACTCCACTGACTTGTCTGTGAATTGCTCTGTGACAAACAGCTGAATTATTTTACTTTATCTTAGATGAGCCATATTCACTTTCATAATCTGCCTCATTTGCTTCTGTAACATTATCTATGCTACTTTTTGGCAGTTCTTACTAATAAATACCAATTTTATATTATTTAAACCTTTATTTCTTATAATAGAGAAATTATACCATTTCTATGACTTTAAATCAAAATGATTTTATCATGTTTAACATTTCTTAAAATCAAATTAGGTATTATGTAATATCTTATTCAGAAATACATCATTAATTATATATATCACTTGATCAGGATATCACAAACATTAGTGTACTTTTATCTGGAACTGAATGATAACACTAACACTAGTTTTGAAAGATTAATGGCTTCATTAATTCTTCAAATATTGCTAAGGGAAGAGACAACATGAAATTGCAACATATTACACACACACTAAAATAAGTTTACAGTATAAAATATTGAGAGCTCAATGGGAACAGTTACCATTGGATGTAAGGAAATATGGAAGCTTTCCTGAAGAGGTGATGGAGAGGTGACACTCTTTGAATCCTGAAAGGTCAATCAGGTTGACCTTGGTAAGAATACTTTACACATAGTGGAGTCTATTCAAAATTCAGACATTAGAAAGAGCTTGCTGAGATCCTTTAGATAAAAACAAGCCATGAATATGAATGGACAAAAGTGTGTGGCTGAAGATTAATGGGATGTGCTGTGGGAGAAGTGAATTGAGAGGCTGGGAAAAGTGTGATTACCCATTACTTACATTGTTAGGCCAAAAAATTTGGGTTCATTATGAAGGTACTAGAAGTATTTGATATAGCTAAAGTATTTGATATAGCTAAAGTATTTGATATAGCTAAATCTCTGTCTAAAGTCATAGAATAAGCAAATGACCAGAACGATCTAGGCACATGAAAGAGTTCCAAGGGTCATCAGTAGGTGGATGGAAACTAAGCTACATATACAGAAAGACAAGAGACAAGGACTGGGAGAACATTGGCTGTGTTTGAGAAAAATTGAAAGAAAAACTCAAAGGATTTAGAAAAGACATAAATGAAGATTGCCAGAGACTGCAAGGGAAGACCATTTCCCAAAGTTTTGTGGCAGACAGTCCTCACTCACCACATCGTTCTTCCTTTTTAACAAAATCTGCCATACATCCAGGTACCAGATGGCAGTGGGTTCTAAACTACAACTCTCCCTGCTCCAAAGGATGACCCAATTCATTGGATTTCAATCAGTGTTTCATGTTGATCTAGTTGTTGAGAGATTAAATACAGGTAAGAAATAAAAATTCAGATGAGCTCTGCTGGAATAGAGTTACTACTAGAAAATATTTGCTATTTTCAAAGGTGGAGGACTACACAAGAGAATCTTTCCACTGCTTCCTGTCTTTCTGTTTTAGAGAGTTTAGTGTTATGAAGTGATGTCTGGGGCACTGGCAGCCTCTTTATAGTCAAAAGGTACACAAAGAAAGTTAGCTTAGTCCAGACCTTATTGGCAACTGAAGTCAACTCTAGAGCAGCCTTCATTCAGATTTTTTTACATATGACAGTTAAATGTTTTTTTCTGTGTGATCTATTGTCAGTGTGTGTGTGTGTGTGTGTGTGAGAGAGAGAGAGAAAGAAAGAGAGAAGAGAGGGCAAGAATAAAAGAGAACGTCTCATTTTCAACCAAAGAAATCTATTTAACATGGATAAATTATCAGAAGTCTAATATAATAAAGGAGTAAAGTGATAGTTGATAAAACCTCAACATTCAGCTGCATATTAAATGTTGGAGAAATAAAATAATGAATGATAAGTAGACATAAAACATTTATTGAGCTTATGTCCTATATCTTGAAATGTTTTTAAATTTCCTTTCAAATTGTATACATTTTTTTTTTTACAGAAATAACTTAATAGTGAGAATTTGCTATTCTAATCATGTGTTTCCATTGCCTGTGTCTCCTATGGGATTGCACCCTGTAGATGGTATTTCAAATACAATGGACAATCTATTTGGCTGGGGATTACAGCTTATTTAACCCTAGTGCCTCTTCCCTAATAAAAGGAAAGTGAAGAATGAACACGTTTATTTGTATCTTTTGAAATAGCAACCTAGATGAAGTTAATGTAGTACATGTACATCTTAATTCTTAATGATACACACAAGAAATTTGCATAATGTTATAATGCAATGTACTTTAATTAAAAAGGCATTTCTGATAAAAACATTACTATTATATAAAACTTTGGGAAGTTCACATTAAATTGTCTAAGTTTAATACAGTAGACATTTTAGCCATAAGTAAATATTGATTCTTGACCAAAATATCTGCTTTTTCCACATAATTACTCTTTCATGTGTCCTTAGTAAGAAATAAGAAAATTAAAATGAATGTCAAAGTGCTTCTATCTGGATTTCAGTGGTAAAATATTTTGTAATATTTTCCTTAACATCAACATGCTACTATGTGTCACTCAACCCATTTGTTGTTCCATAAGATCAGAGTTACGTTAATTATTGTCCATCACAGGAATGTACTTAAATAATTAAACCAGTCTCATCATGCCTGCTCCTTTGAAGACCCTCTGTGGTAGAAACATGTTACTGTTGAGTGTTTATACAGTGTTGTTTGCCCTGCTTATTTTTGAGCCTGAATATACAGATAGAATGTTCCAGTAGGGTAATGAGGATATTTTAAATTGCAGCCACTGTGATCTCTTCTTCCCATTTGGATGATGGTTCTATTTTTTCCACATTGCCCTTATTACTGAAGCTGACATTTAGTGAGTCTCCATATTACTTGCCACATGCTGAGATACTTTATTTCAAATAAATATTGCTATATAGTTTTGAAATTTGGGGAAGGGAAATATTTATCGCCAATGTTAGGACTATTGCGAAGATAGCTGGATGTAAATTAATTCTGCAACCCAACTCCCTGGCTAAAATTGTTTAGTAAATGCCATGGCCTTACTAGCAAATTCCAGTGAACCTTAAATCTAATTGAAGACAATTCATTATTTTTCTTTCCCAGTTGCTATACTCAATTTTACTTTAGTCAAGGTATATCTTTATGTATAGTCCACTTTGCAAAAAAGGTGATGTCTTTCTTTGAACTTTGTGCCCTTGTTAATATCTTGTTCTTCTTGTGCTTGATTATGGTGACTCGCATAGACTGAGACAACTTTCTGGAAGACAGAGCAAGGCACTGCTGTGCTGGAAAGAGAGAGTGTAGACCTGCTTTCTTGTCCGGGAACTTAATGAAAAACCTTCCAGTTTTTTCACCAATGCGTATGATGTTAGCTGTGAGCTTTTCATAACATTTTTAGTAGGAGGTAAATTTCTTTTATATCTACTTTGGAGTTTTCATCAAAACAGGATATTGAATTTTTCCAAATGTCTTCTTGGCATATATTGAGAATATCATGCGGCTTTTAATTTTCATTGGGCTAATATGATGCTTGATTGAATTTTGTAGAACCATTCTTGCATTCTATGAATAATTCCCACTTGTTCATGGTATATGATCTTTTAATATGCCATTTTAGTTCAGTGGAATATATATGTGTGTGTATATATAATGGATTATTATTATGCATACATACATGATGGAATATTAATCTTTAAAAAAGAATGAATGAAATCTGCCATTTGGGACAGCATGGTTTGAACATGGAAGACATTACATTAAGTGAAATAAACTGGTTTCAATAAGAGGAATGATGCAGAATCTCAACTACATGTAGAATGACAGTAGCCAAATTCATATAAACAGAAGTTAGAAAGGTGTCTGCTGGCAGAGGATAAACAGATGGGGAGATGTTGGTTAAAAGGTACAAAGTTTCAGTTATGTAAGATCTTATGTAGAATATGTGATTATAGTTAACAGTAGTGGGTTGTATATTTCAAACTTGCTGGGAGGGCATATCTTTTTTTTTAATATTTATTTATACATACAAGCTGGGGTACAGGCCAGAGGCGTGGGGCGGCGAGAGGGTTCACCAGAGACAGAGTGGGGAGCAGAACAGGCAGATCGGAAATACACTGCTGAGGGGAGCAGCGGGCGAGGCAGGAGAGGTCTGCTGCACCATGTGGGATCCTCCCTGGCCGGGCGTTGAACTCGCATCACGCACTGCCCACAGATCCACAGGGAGGCCCGGGTATATCTTACATATGCTTACTTCCCACTGCTTCAAAAAAAGAAAATGGTAACTGTATAAGGTGATCTTTAATTAGCTTGATTTTGGTCATCATTTCACATTAATGCCTATATAAAGATACCAATTTTGTACATATATATAATTTTTATTTTTCAATTATATCCCAGTAACTCTGAAAAAAGAAAAGTAACCTGGTATAGAAGATATCAAACAATGTCCTGTTCAAAAGAAATGAGTTTGCTTCCTGATTCAGACTGTAATTATTAATGATCAATTAGCCATTCATTTAAACTTTTGAGACTAATGTAGTTATGTGAAAAATGAGTGAATTATCCCATAGAATCAACATAATTTTTAGGACTCCATGTATTACCAATTGGCTGAAAGCTCACGGCGAGACCGTGTTGTTATTCTAGTGAACATAAAAAATCCACAGATCATACCAACACGAAGTCATTGTAAATGGATGATAAATTAAGACAAAACAAGGTCACCAAGCAAGACAAACAAATCAAACTTCCCTCTGCAAAAATAAGTGACAGCTGCTTCTTTACCTAGCATGTCCTTCTTACAGCTTATTTGTTGAGCTACTCAATCACAGACTGTCCTACTCCCTCACAGCATCTAATCAAGCACAAAGCCTACGTTCCTTGGACTGTCCCCAGAATGACCCAATCAATTCCATAACAGGTCTTTCTAACACCTCTTAAGACAAGGGCTCATGACTCCTATGGCATGTCCTTCTCTCATGAAAAGAGGAATAAACTGACCTTCTTCAATTCTAGGTATATTCTTTTGTCCACAGGTCATCACAACTGACATTTGTCCAATTTAAACAACGATGGCACTTTGCAATGAATGTTATCTCAAGTTTGTAATGGTAGTTATGTAGTTCTTCACTAGCACTCTTTATGCACAAATTTAATGATATTTTGATATGTTCATAATGCATTTGCATTTATTTCTCTTTGAAGATTTTAATGTATTATCCTTCATGAGAATGCATGTGCTGGTGGTATATTTATATGATAGTTTTTGTGTTTTAAATCATGCCACAATTATATTTTCATATGCAGGCCACATTGATTATGTTAATAACACATCTAGATTACATCAATTTATTTCAGGAAATAATATGACTTTATAGTTTACTTAGCTTACAATTATAAATCTAATGCTATTGATCTTAAAAATCTTTAAAACTTGATTTTTCTGTATTATTGCAAAGTTATAAATAGGAAATATATTGTTTTAATTCTGAATTCTCTATTTGAAAACTACTTCAATTTCTAGACGATTTCATTTTGAGAGTTGCATATTTCATTACAGAAAATTGGCTGGCTGTATCAGATAGTTTCCGATATGCTTCGGTGGTTCTTTATGCTAATAATTCAGTTTGAATTATGTAAGGTGTCGTTAACTCTTTGGCAAAATTAAATTTGATCATTTTTTTTCCTTTTTGCTTGTGGCTAACTAAAGTTGTCTCAGAGATAATTTGGTGCATCCTCGATGAAATTATTGTTGCATCTTTATAATGAGGAATACTTTAACATTTGACGTTCCTTTAATAATCAGTTTCATAATTCTTCAATTAAATCACATAACTAAAAGTTTTTCTTCTAGGAATGATGAGAGATTAGAGTATCATTAGTTCTATAAGCATAACAAATGTATGAGGTTATGGACCATACCTGATCATATTGAATTGTTTTTGGCTGAAAACTCAACTTTTCTAGAATTCTCATTTTAGGTAAAAATGAAGAGAAACAAGACAATAGCAAGCAGATCTCATTCTAAAAGTCTTAAAAAGTGACATAAAGATCACTGAGCTCATATTTACATCACAATACATTATATAATTACATTTTGTTTCTAGAATAATCTTTGACAGTAGCAGGTGGCGCTGTGGGGGAGGAAGGACCAGGAGGCAAAACTCACGTGAAAGCCATGTGAGCCCGTAGTCAATATTCATGTCACAGACACACATCAAAGAAGCAAAACGCCAGAGATAACGCAACTAAAAATGGGCAAAAAGCCTCAAAAAATATTACTCCAAAGAAGAGATACACATGACCAACAAAATGACAAAGTTGTAAAGGGCTTCATTTAATTTTTTTCCAACTCAATTAAGCGCAATAAAGGCAAAATTAACAAAAAAGTTTGTACATATCTAAGACGAAAACTTGATGCTTTGTTATAACGTTGTGGAATAATTGCCAAGTCATCATACTCATCTCGTCCCCTAGCTACCGTTTTATGAATTTTCTAGGGAATTTTTATGACTTTAAAGATTCCATAGATGTTTTAATTTTCTTTAATTGCCACAAAGGTGCTTTTTCATAAAGAAATAAAATTTCCCCAGAAATGTTCATAAAACATCACTGCATACATTTTCGAAAGATATTTAGAGGAACGATAAAATTGAAGCTAATATGTTGAAATAGCTTCTTAACACTGTCTTGCTGAAACATACTCTACTGATAGGAATATTTGGCAACTGAGCAAAAATATTATACATTTACCAAAAATTTACTATAATTATTTTTATAAACATTTGACCATTAAATTGAAGATATTTTAATTCAGTGACTTGTTATATTCAGTCTCTCTTCTAAATAGAGTTGTCACATATCACACACATTGTTTTCTACTTCCTTTTTCATTTTTTCAGCATTTGGCAAATACCTATGGGATGTCTGCTACATACTTGATATGAAGAAGCACTAAGTATACATCAGAAACCAAGGAAAATACGACCTCTTTCACATGGCACTTCTTTGTACTCAGCAAAATATATTATGATCTCTTGATTCTAAAGTACTATTTATTGAATTTGATTCTCAACAACTTCATTTCAGATTTTTTAAAAAAACAACAACCATTATGCATATAGTTTCAAAATGCATTCTTTCAGAACACTAAAGTGAAAAATACCTAGATTGTGTTAGATACAGAAATTTATTACATGCCATATTTATAGGAATTATACCAAAAATAGTCTCCACAAGACAATTGAGATAAAAAAAATTAATTCTGGGAACCATCCAATATAACTGATTTCACATGTAAATCCAAAGAAAGATTGTTACTGATGATAAATCACAGATCATTTAATTTCAAATTATCAAATGACTCACATAGAAATTCATGGCTACAATAAACGTATTAGCAAAGATATATAATAGTAAAATGATAGAAGTGTTATTGTTGCTTCCACATTTGCTGATATAAGTCAGTAACATTAGGATTACAAACATATAAGACAATAGGGAGCATAAACATAAAGATGTGAAATGGAAGAGGCTATTGTACTAGGCTATAATTAGTGTAGTAATTGTTTTTGCTAGAAGCATTTTTTCCAATCATTATGACATTTTTCACAAAGTACCAATAACAATGCTTCAATTAGCTGTACACAGTGTGAGTAAATGTATTTATGTTGTGGAAATACATTACATAAAGTGCATAAATAGTTCAGGAAAGTATTAACTGAATTTTGAAATGTAATTGTCCGGTCCTTAAACTGTTCAGTGAAGTTGTCTTACATGGTCTGGAGCAAGGCCACTGGAGAACATTCCAACTATTACTTTCAATTTAGACCATCAGCTTCGGTCCATTTACTGAGTGGTGAAATCGGAGTAGTTGATTCTTCTGAATCTCTGCCAGTTGGATGCCATATAGTTCATCCAGACCGTGTGCATTCAGCTGAGTGTTATTTTTGGACTTCAACAAGAATTGCTCAACCATCAACCAAATAGGCAGAGATTTAGAATGAGGTTCATAATTTGAAGGATTGAAATTGCTCACCCAGGTAACAAGTGGCCCTTCAGTAAATTACTGGTAGAATCCTATTTTAATAAAAGCCATTAAAGTACATAACACCTCATAAAAAGGTCATTTTCTAGCCTTGAATTGCATCCTATACAAGCATTATTTGTGAATATGAATGATGTGTTTTCATGCCTCTATAAATCTATGATCTCCTTAATAACTGTCATATTTTCTATATACACAAGTGTACAATAAGTTTATTGTAAGTCACTGAGTAATTATGACAATCTATGGTATGTCTTAAAAATTGAGAGCAGCAGTTTATATACAAATACACATGCATACATCTGGAATATATGGAATTTCTAATGCAATTTAAAAACATATACCATAGTATTTTTTTCTTAGAAGTAGATAATATTGGCTTACAAATTATACCGTTCTTAGAAGAATTCTAGCAAGTTATTTTAAACATTTTCATGCCAATGCAACATATATACATATTAACACATATGTATTTCACAGAAATGAATTTAGTAAGCAAATATAAGATGGGAGAAAAAATAAAGAATATAAAACTAAAGCAAAACTATTCATAATTTATTTGGTGTCAGTCATCAGTCTAATATCTTATTTTTAGAGTACTTTTGCATTTTAATAGTACAATTTTGCATATATTTGAGAATGTAGAGGTGTACACATTAAAGTGATGTTATTATTCTAATGTAGGTAAAATGTTTATGGTGTTCATTGTAATTTTCGGACATTTCTTTTTGATTAATTTTCTTTTAAAAAATTTTATCCTCAGTTTATATGTAAGTTGACATATTCTCCCATAAGTAATTTTTACATATTTAAATGCTATATTTAACTTACATAAGTTAAAAATTTCCCCTAAACTAATTATAAGCAAGATCAATACTGTTTAAGTCAACAAACCTGTGTAGGACACTGCAAGACACCCAGTGAGATTATAAGAATCAGGTAGGTTACAAAGAATAAGACATAATAGAGTCCTCAGAGATTCCCAAAATAATGAGAACCTTTTAATTAATTAATGTTTTTATTATGGTAAGAACCTAATGTGAGATGTCTTCAATTCATTTTTACCAGAATACAGTAGTGACTCAGCACCAAGATGTAAGGGAGAGTGCTAGAATCGGTGCATCTTGCATAACTTGAAAACCTATGGAAATACGACCCATTTCCCCTCCCTCCCAGTCATTACAACCACCATTGTACTCTCTACTTTGCATCAAATAAATGGATTCATGCAGTATTTGTTTTTTGACGCTTGTATTTTAACATGTCACCTATTAATGACATTTGACACCTGAAGCGCAGAATTTGTTCTTCATATTTTACTCAGTATAATGCCTGTCCTCTAGGTTCATCCATGTTATTGCATTTTGCATAGTTTCCTTGTTTTACGATGACAATTCTGCTGTATATTTGTATATATTGTTCTTAATTTTTCATCTGTCAGTGGCCATGCAGGTTGTTTCCATAGGTTTACTATTTTAATATTAAAACATCTATGAAGGAAGAGATTCCTTCTCTGCAGTGGTGACCAAAGATGAAAGATACAAATTGCCCAATCCAACAACAATCTTTTGCCACAATGCAGAGGACTTTTAGGTCCTGGAATATTTGCCTCCATAATTACGTGTGCATTCCCACTGTGACATCACGTCTGTTGCCGCTCCTTCTTCACTATACTTGCTGTCTGTGTTTATCCTTGCTTACCATTTCAGAAGAACAGGAGGGATAGATTCCTATCTCACGGCAACATTTTTTTGGGGGGAATGGAAAACACAAACAAGTTTCAATGGGAGGATGAAAGGGGAGTACTATGAGGTGAGGGTAGAGATTGCTAGTTTAAGAAAGATGCGGAGTATATAGAGCAGACCCAGCAATCTTAGGGAGGTTGTTTTGTATTTTTTAAATTGGATCAGTAGCTTTAATCAACCAAAAGAAAAAGAATGGATTTAATCTCAGCAGCAACAACTCCAAACTGTTTCCTGGACTGAGCTATGATTTGGATTGTGAATTTCTTATTTCTTATCTTTGAAAGAAGAGTCAGGTTTTCTTTGTTCCAAGATGGTTTAGAAAGGAGGTTGAAATGCCTTTTTTTTTTTTCACTGTTACATTTCAGAAGCAGTGTAATCTTTGACTCATAATTTTTATATTAAATATAACTAATTTATTTTACTTATGCCCCCTTTAGAAATAATCCCCGAAGAAATAATAAAATAGTAATTATAATATTGGTAACACTATTAGTGTTTAACATTATGCACCCTGCATTGAGCCTAACTCACACATCTTTTAATACCCACATAGAAAAAGCAACTGAGATGCAGAGTTTCTTTATTGCTCAAGGTAACACAGCACATACATTTTGGAACTAAACAGATTCAGTTAGAGCATCCTGATTCTAAAGCTAAATCTCTTAAGTGCAATGAACTAAGTCCTTTCTAGTTCAATATATGTTCTAATATTAAGATTTTAAGGAAATATTCGCTAACACTCATCTTATTAAGTAATGCATATTGAGTTATATTGATGGCATTTCTACCAATTACAGGGATAGCCATATTACTTTTTGCTTTTATATCAATTTATGTAATGAATTACATTAATGGATTTTCCAAACTGGGAAAGAGTGGAGACAGAGATCGAGAGGAAGAGACACAGAGACAATATATGTGAAGAAACATCTTTTAACTCAGATAATTCTTTTAACTCAATAAATATAGGAAAATAATACAGAATATAAAATAATGATTCTGAATTTCCAATGAAGTCATTGATTTTCATGAGAGTAAGGAAATATTTTAGAAACAGGTAAGCAGTATATTGGGATATATTGTATAATTCTGTAGCATTTCCTCTGTTTACACTTTTCATCATAAGTTACAAAAAAAAGTTAGACATATAAAGCAACTGTACAAACTCATCACGAAATATTTAATATTCTTCAGACTCCTCATGTTCAGAATAACTTGAAATGTACAAGTGCCAGAATGCAGTTAATAAAGAACAACAAAGAAAGAAATCAATCACTGAAGGTCTTTCTTTTTTAGTTGTGGTGATATTTCAGTGGCTAATCAATAAATATTTTATAAAACCATATGTTGAGATCAATGTTCAAAATTAACCTAACATTTCACTTCTCTACTTTCTCTTCTTTATTATTTGCCCTCAAGGATTTTTTTTTTATCTTTCTCCTATTTCATTATTGGTTTTAAGGATTCCTTTTTCTCCATTACTGAAATAGTTTATTTTTCCCCAAATCTATTATCTTCGTAAGAATTAAAACTCAGTTGTTCCCTATTTTTCAGAAAAGTTATAATAACTTGATATACAGCTACATGTAAATGTGTGTTAAATGCAAATGTACAAAAGAAATTTCCATCTTAGAATAGCATCAATGAAGTTTTAGAAGTAGTCTATTTTTAGTCCTCTTTATATAAATGGAATGCTAGCTTTTTAACACACTGTAGTATCTTTCACAGTGGGTAGTGTTTAGCAAGAACTCAGACCGGAGCAGAAAGCCTCAAAAAGTTTGTGTTTATGGAAACTCATTTTATATTTACTATGTGCAGAGCATGTATATTAATGTGTAGGTGTACATAAATGCCTGACTACCATAGAGTATATCTTTCAGGGGAATTCAAAGGATAGAGTTTTTTAATTCTGTGTTGTCATCATGAGCCTTTATATGGAAAGTAAATACATTCATGTTACTGGCAGGGAACTGGCAAATTGTACTTCTAAATCATTGGTGATGCTGAGCTACAGAGCAGGGACCTTTAACTTCTAGAATCACTGATTTGTCAGATAATTTAGGTTTAAACATGTTACCTATGATCCATATTAATTAGAAAACTGACTTTTAGGGAAAAATATTTCATCGTTACATATAAATCTACATAAGGGAATTGAATATTTAAAAAAATTGTATATAGGAAACATTAGAACCTTAAACAATATAATTTATTAATAAAGTAAAACAGTGAAGATATCAAGTATTGGTTAGTTGTCTCCACTCCGTAAGTTTTAAATAAAATGTACATACTATAATAACAGCATAATTGCTTACTGGTTTAATTAAAGTCAACAATATAATAACACTAGTGGAATAAAGAAAGGAGAAGAGAGAATATTAAAGAGTTAGACATCAGTTAACAGCACAGTAAGTCAATCGTTAATCATCAGTTTTCAATAAATTATGAAATAGAGAACAATGAAGTAACTACTAAAGAAAAAGAAAAAAAGAGGTTGGGTGATTGCCTCAGAGAAGTAGGATTGGGAAAAAAGACGTGGTTATATTTTACATTCATGTATTACCATTTAATGCTTATAATATGTTCATTTACTAACTTTATTAAAGATAACAAATCCAACTGTGTTTAGGATAAATATTGGGAATGATAGTTATTTTAGGAAGGTTGTTAGTTAATATTTTAAGTAGCATAAATTTCTTCATTCACAGCCAATTACTGAACTCCTGTTAATATATTTGTTATCATGCTGAACTTTGTAGAAAGAAAGATGAATATGTCAGAGAATGAATTAGGTTCCTGTTCCCCTAAAAGATAATCATTTTCTTGATTGTGGTTTGTTCTTTTTATATCCATCTGTTGTTTTCTTACTCTGAATCTGTAGTTCTCCACTAAGAAACAATATTACCAAACAATTGAAATTCACACATGAAGAACAATCATCACTTTATATTCAGCATAATAGCTTTGTAATTTTAAAAGAGGGTTGATATTAATTAGCCCAGCAACCTGATTATAAGGAGAAAAATTTATATACCAAACAAATAATGTGATAGGATCAAGAATGCATAGTAAATTATGATAACATTTTTGAGCATAGAGTAGAAAAATACATATTTACTCAGAATGAATAAACAATCTTGTTAGAATGACCATATGAATATGATGAGAAAATGAGCTTTGACATTTAAAATATAAAATCCTGTGAAGATACTCCATCAGATACTAAAATGATGGCTACATTTCATTTCACATTTATCTAAGCCATAGAATGTACCACAAGAATGAGATTTCATGTAAACTTTGGTGTGATATTGATGTGTCAATGGAAGGTCATCACTTGTAGCAAAAGCACCATTCTAGAGGGGAATATTGATAATGGAGGTGGCTACGCATGTATGGGGGTAGTGAGTATATGGGATCTGTGCTGTTCTCTCAGTCTTTCTGTGACTCTGCCTCTAAACTAGTTGTCCTTAAAAATACATTATAAAATGTGGCTTTAAATTTTGTAAAAGTAAATAAATAGGACCTATTGCATGAGATTATTGTAAAAATAATATAAGATTTCTGAAACCAATAGATGCTATATGAGTGGCACCATCTTGTTATTCTTAAGATCTTCTCAATGCACATAGCGCATTCTCTCAGTCCACTTTAGATCACAAAACAAGTCATAGTAAATTTAACAAAATCTTAAACTATTCCAAAAAATAGAAGAAACACTTTCAACTTCTTCGATGAGGCCAAATGATCTTAATACAAAACCAGACAAAGAAACTGCAAGAAAAGAAAACTATAGGCCATTGCATATATACCACAATTGCTTTAATCTGTTCATCCATTGACGGAATGTTCAGGTCTTTCCAAATCTTGGCTGTTGTGAATAATCCTTGTAAGAACATCAGAACACAGAAAATGCCCCCAACACTGGCCATATTCCCCCAAATGAAGACACTTGTGGTGGACTAATCAATTGACTTTGATTTTTAATTGCTACCATCACCACTTCTCACCATTGGCACAAGTTGCTGATCTTCCCTCCTTCAATAAGTGACACTGATCATCACTATTGTCAATTCACCTGTGTGAGTCAAACACTCTACCCATCACTTGGGCCATCCGCTATGTCTTTGCCAAGCTTTCCCTACCATTCTCACTTCCTTCCATATTCCTATTTTGCACTGCCACTTCATATATATATATATATATATATATATATATATATATATATATATATATATATATATATAT